>DWGW01001923.1:0-10476 GCA_018247775.1 Udranomia orcinus
TCCCTCAGTCGCCTCCTACGACACCCACGGGAAGAGAGGGGGTGGGCCTATTCTAATCTGAGCCGGACCCACACGGCTCAAGCCGGACCCACACGGCACGGATTATTTTTAATAATCAAAAATTATACAGTATACAAAATTTTGACAAAAATGGCTTTTTCCCAAAACTGTCATTGTGTGGGTTGATTCTGTTCTGCATAAGAAGGTTATGCAATTAATCTTCTTATGTGACTCACTGTACAAATCTCTTCATTTGGGTGCCTAATTAAGATTCATCCTGATTGCCTATATAGAAATGAATCAGTCTTTTAACCAAATTTCGGCTAAAGAATAAACCTATTAGGTCTTTCAAAACAGTTCTCCAGAGAAATATCTAACAAAGTGAGATCATGAATTCTCTGTCCTGAAGCAAGAAGGAGGATTAGGGCCGTTCTTCGAGAAATATCGAACAGGATATCTAAGCAAGGAGTAGCTTGTAACCAATCAAACAATAACTTTCTATCAAAAATAGGATTCCAAGGCCAATTAATGAGTTCCCCCTTCGTTTCTGGCATGTATGTATGTGCTTGAACACATTCTGTTGGCTTAAAATTGCGCCGTACACAGAAAACATTTCTTCGATGTTGGAATGCTATTGCCTCTGACGAGGGGTCCAATGACCTGATAAACATACATTGTTCAATTGAGCACCCCACTCCGCCTTCGCTGCGTCGGTGGTTAGGAAATGTTTGACTTTCTTTATGCGTAGAGGCCTGGAAGGGTTGTTCAGTGCTCTCAGCCACCAGTTAAGATCCTGGTGAACAGTCCGGGAGCATCCATTTCTCTCTCAAAAGTTGCCCAAAAGTTGCATCTGGCGACAGTGCAAACGCTCTCTGAGGACTGTTAAGTTTGCAAAGTTCAGGAGGCTCAAAAGGCTTTGGGCTTCCTTTCAAAAGCACTTGAAATCTCTTTTTTGTATTTGAGATATTAATGACCTTATTTTCCGTACCTTTTCTTCTGGTAATGACATTATGTTCATGAGAGTATTCCAGGATTATACCCAAATATTCTAGATACTGTGAAGGCTCTAAAATTGACTTTGGGTAATTGACGATAGTCGTAAGGTTTCGGCAGCCTGGGGCTTTGTTTCGTCACTTTGTCGTGGTCGTGGGACGGATCCGGTCTCTTTTTCACTCCTCGCCTTTGTCCGAATATACCCCAGTCTCCTCGATCTCTCGAACTGGTAACGGTGAACGTAGTTCGTGCGAGGTTACGCGTGGAGTAAACGTATTGGTTCGTGCGAGGTTCAAGGGAGTCCTCCACGTATTTCCAACGTTCTAAGGGGTAAGTAATTCGGGGTTCAAGGGGTCCTCCACGTTTCTCCAGCTTCATCCAGTCTGCCACCGAAGTAATTGGTTCGTGCGAGGTTCATGGAAGTCCTCCACGTAGGCCAACGTTCTAAGGGGTAAGTAATTCCCAGCAGAAGCAGATTCTTCACGCTGACTGCGATGAGCTGCGGAAGAGCAGTTTGGAAGTTTTTCTGGTACCCATAGTCGCTGCTGTCGTTCTCCTGCACATTGCTTCATCGATTCTGTTTTCTTATTATTATACGAAAACATTACTTAATCTATTGTCTTATTTTTATTCATAGTTTTTACAGCTATGTATTTACAGTATCCTATGAACCTATCCATATGTTAAAGGGTAACGCTTTCTTCGTGGCCCAGCGTATGGGGAGTAATTCTGCCTGGTAGACAGAGCAGTACGACGACTGCTTAAGACTAACGGTTTTGATCTCAACCCCGCTTTTCCATATAGCGCGGCACCAACACCGTCGTATGTCTTGCTGCTGTCGGTGAAAATTCGTACACTCTGGACATTGTGTTCTTCAATGTCTTCTCTGTCTACCAGACAGACAGTTGTTTATATATGTTTAAAGCTTTTTTGCAGACTTTTGCGGTATGACTATTAAACGTTAACATGTCATCGATGGTAACACCCAGAATCTTCATTTCTGAAGAGAAACCAATATCCGTCCCCCCCATGCGCAGCAGTGGTGTGGTCATATTTTAATTTCTTTGTAATAAAGATTGCGCTGGTTTTTTGATTGAAATTTGACATCGCCGAGAATATCTGCGGTGCCGAAGATAGGCCAATGAGAATTTCCTGGTTGTTTACTTTTCTCAGAGACCGTTGGTGTGTTACTGCAATTGGTATATGAAAATACGCGTTTGGCAGATCTATCTTTACCATCCAGTCGCAATCTACTACATCTAGTTAGATATAGTGGATTTTCTACTTCCCAGTTGGGAAACCAAGTGTAAATGTCTTGTTGAGACATGGGTATTGAGACTGCGAAGATCGAATACAGTTCTCATTCCACCGTTTGACTTTCTTACTAAAAACATCTAGAATATTCTTTTCTTTGAGATCTTCTATCACCCGTGTCATTTCGGGAGATTTCCTTGTAGAAAAACGCTCTTGAAGATTTTTGGAAAGAAAATGCATTGGAAGCTTTGTTTTGAACGAAATCCTGCATCCAGTAATAATTTTTTGATTCGCATTCATCTGTGGCCAAATATTTAAATGATGTTTTAAGCAACCTCCTTTGAAAATTCCCTGCGGATTGTCAATTTTGTTTTGGGTCATATGAATCTGAGATGTGCGGTCTGACTGACTTAGAGTTGCTAGCCTGACAAAAAGGCTTCTTGCTAGCAAACTTTTCTTTCCTTACATTTCAACGTGTGTTCTTTTAACATAAGTGGGCTTGTCATGTCTTTTAAAAGTAGTAGTAATAGCTTGGGATGAATTATCTGGTCTTTTTTATATAAATAAGTTGGAGTATTTACCCCAGTTTGCAAAACGCCTAAAGAAATAATAAGAGGTGTTAAATTCTCCTTACTAAATAAATATTCTAAACTTGGAGAAATATTCCGTAGAGCAGACTGGAGATTAGTAGTATCCTATCCCCTTGAAAATGCGGTCACGTCTTAGTTCTATGCACTCTGACCTCTTGCCACCTCTTATTTTTTTCTAATAAATTAGTACCTTTTAATTTTAAAGATTCCTGAATAAATGTCTATGTTCCAAAAAGGCGTTAGACAAACCTGGCATCAAGGTTTCAGTAGAACTAAATAATCTTTATGTTAATTCTTTAGAGGAATTAATGTGTGTTTTACATTAAAACACGGGTTCTATTTTGTAACGAGTTTAGTACAATATGATATTTTGTAAAAATGCACTTGACGGTTAACAGATAATGAATGTAATAGTTCTAGCGTAGGTAGTTGCTCAAAACATACTAGTATCACTGCATTTAAAGAAGCAGCAGGCGCTGCAACACTTTATTCTCGTTAAAATAACATAATTCTTAATTTATCTTTGAACTCATAAAACCGGGGGAAGCTAAAACTGATTGCATTAAATTCTGATATCTAATACATCTAAGCCTGAGTAGCGAACTGTTGTAATTTACACAATTCCTGCGGATTAGCTGCAGGTATTATTTGATTGTCATTGTGATCGATGTTAACTTCTCCCAATGATAATTGAGGAGATTACTTGAGGGCCTGTCAAAAACTGATTTTTAGAATCATCTTTTACTTGTGAATTACTACTACAAGGCAAATTTTGAGCTAAAACGTTTGATATGTAAGGAAGGCGACGAAGCTCCTCCTAGGATGATGAAGAGAATTCGGATTCTGAAGAACCAGTTTAAATTTGCCCCCCTTCCGAGGCGACTGAACTCAACTTCTCACTTTCATTATTCTTCTTCGCCGAATCCATTTTAAAACAAAAAGAGACTGTGTCACTTTACTCTGTCACACTCTCACATCACTTTTCACTATAACAAAACAACTTAGTTATTTTCGCGGCAAAAGTCACAAACTCTATGAGCTTTGAGTTGACAGCGCGAGTTTCGCCGAAGTCCATAATAAGTGGCGCCAACTGGTGTCAAGGTAAGATAAACTATTCAAGGTTTTATGACCAAGGTAATAAATCATAGATAACTTCTTCACTCAACACTGTGTTTTACAAAGACACCATATTTTTGTACCAATTTTTGTGTAGTTTGTAAGTTCTTACACATCATATAATGTACCTTGATGATTGTTATTTATTCATGATGTATGTTTGTTTGTATTATTATTACGTCAAATTTGTGAGTGATCTTGTATGATTCCTGAATTCCTGATTCGATTTATCCAAATTTGTTCGTATCATGTACACCATTTGATTGGTGTACGCTAATTGCTACGTTCAGAAAACTGATTTGATTTGTAGAATCTTTTACGATTCGGCTTAAATAAAACACCAGTGTTCTTACTGTTGTGTTCTGGTTTAATGGGTGTAGTCAGGGAGACATACCAAGACGTTCCAACTTGTCCTGAGTGGTAGCAACGCATTTGTAGTCGAGCTAAGAAAGAATTTCGATCATGCCTTGGGTTGATTACAGATGTCACTTACCATCAGGTGGACTACTTCCACAAATTATAAAAAAAAACTAGTAAACATTTTTGAACAATAATGGATTTGAAATAAATATAATTTCTTCATTTATATACTTTTATTTTTAAAAAATAATGTAATCCAGAGTAACATTAACAATTATATTCAAGGTACCTATCAACTATATCTTAGAGAGTTCTGACTAATAGGATCTGTAAAATTCTGTAGATGGAAGGATATTAATTGTATTGTTAAAAAATCCCTAAAAACTCCTATGATATCTGGACTACAACTAAGCCACATAGTATGAAAACTATTGAATTTTAAACATAAGATATTTCTAAATCGTACTATCTACGCAAACAATCGCAAGAACTCTTTAAAAAAGTTAAAGTTGTATATTGGGTGTGAAGCCTTCCATTTCCCCCCAACTGGGACCAGCAGACAGCGCCACCGGCAGTGTCATCGGCATACCGCACAAGTGTCCAACACCCTCCATTGCTGATTTAACTATAGCTGCCAAGGAATCGGTTGGTTAATAGATATTAGGGACTGATGTGTGGTGAACGTTTGGGAAGAAAGAAAACAATAGTGCCGTGTACGTTTGAGTTACGAGTGATTTAAAATTTTTCTACACTTGTAGTTTCTTGTTTTAGCAGCTGCACACTTTTGACCTTTATGTGTGTACGAAATTTTGTGGTATCCTACTATTTAATTAAGATAACTAAATAGTTAAGGCGAAAAAATCGCCTTTATAATTTAAAATAAGCATAAAACGATCTGTCTGTCGGCCAATTATAGATTGCAATTGATCCTCACCTGCGGCCCTTTCCAAATCCTGGTGTTCCACCTCCCACACCAGCTCGTCGTGTATCTGCAGCAGCAGATGTCCTCGCACGGGTGGCTCGGCACACCGCAGCCGCTCCTCACACACCACCATTGCCATTTTGCATAAATCGGCCGCAGAACCTACGCGACGACATTTATAAACTTACTATTCTTTACACGTGGCTTCGCTCGTGTTGATGTCCTTATCAGTCCCGAGATCAGTTTCTCTTTTAGAATAAAATGTATTCTTTCTTGTCTTCTTATTATTAGTATTTTTGTCTCTACCTACCCTACCTACTCTCCTGACGTTATGTACTAAATTCCGTAATGATCGGTTGAAGCATTTAAGGTATCAAAGAGTAAGAGTAATTTTCGGACCGTATTGCGGGAGCCGCGGCGGGTCATGGCGGTCCAAGTGGTGAGGGGTTATAGGCGTCTCGATGTCGACACGTTCACTTTACCCTGCACGATAAAATTGATAGCCTGGCGCTCAGCGTGCGACTTGACGGCGAAGTCGGCGCTGGAGATGTTCTTGAAGCACCTGCCGCGCCCGCACAGCGTGGCGAGCCGCCCGCCGCCCCGCGCGCACCTGCCCACCACGCCGCGACCGAAGCTCTTTAACGAAGGGAATGTTCCTGTGGAAGCGCGTGAATCTAGACATCAAAACAAGTACCTAAAAGAAGTAGATGTAAGTAAGGAAGGATTTAAATGTTTCTGGGAAAGCGCACAGAATCACAAATAGAATTAGAGATGGGCAGATAACAAAATTTAGACGTCTAAACAGTGGCAGTAGTAGTCCTCGTTACCTTTTTTTCTTCTTGTTGCTGTGTTCTGCTGCAGGTAAGTGAAAGACATTTAACAAGTACCAACTTAGAATTTAGTCTAAACTCTAAAAAAAACTCTTAATGTCTTTTCCCGAAACTTTCCGAGACCCCACTTACTATTAAAACTGGACACGATAGACAGTGCCTTTTCATAAGTGACGCCAAGAATCTCCATGAGTTTCCTGGTACCCGCTCCGTACAAGCTAGCGTAGATAATTCGTTTCGTGCGCTCACGATCTTCGTTTGAAACCTCCTCTTCGGATTTGTTAAGCCTTAAATGGGATCAAATGTTTGGAAAACGATCATCTCTTATAAAAAAAAATTACAAAAACTTTATCAAAATGTCGAATGCCGATGGTTGTGGAATTGCCTCAATCATAGCTCTATATAAGCATCTAATAAATGGCATGTAATATTTACCATTTTGAAGCTAACACTCTAAATAAATCGGGGCTGCTCAAAGCATCCAAAAGACCGGTATCAGCTGCCGCGTAGGCAAATACTCTACATTCGATGTGCTTGAAGTCTGCTGCTAACATTGTGTAGCCCTTTCTTGGTATATACACTGAACGAAAATTTAGAACCTGATTGTGTTCTGAAAAGCCAAGATAACAAATCATAATATGGGTTTGTGAAATATTGGAAAAAAATTCTCAATTCTTATATATAAAGTTTCTTTGAGGTAATAAATTTTTACCAGTTATGTCTTCTACCCCTTTACAATCATCTGGAAATAGCACAAGACTGAACGGTGCTCTAGGTATGGCTTGAAGATTGGGATTGTTAGATGCGATGCGACCAGTAGCAGCTGCTGTCTGTACCCTGGAAGTAAGGGTTGGAATATTAAGTATTATTTCATTTAGTTAACTATGTCCTATCTTCATATCGAATTTCCCCACGATAAACTCCACAATTTAGTCGTGAAAGCCCAGCAGAAATGTTATAAATTAAAATTGAGTTTAATCTATTTTATTATCATACGTATCCAAAGTCTTACCATGTGGGTTTTACAATTCCGTCCTTGACTTGATTAGCTATGCCCGCGAGAAAGGTTGCGTGAGCTTTGTGAAGATGTCGGTATTCCAGAATTAATTTTGGTAGCGGCGAGTGATCTGATATCAGACTACGCAGCTGTGGGTATTAATTACAATAATCTTTTATGTTTCTAATAATTATACTGTAATAAACTGTATTAAGATCTTAAGTACCTTTTGGTACCTTAAGGAGGACTTTTGCAGGTACACAAATTTGTTTATGAAGAAGCCCTATATTAAAAAGTATCTTTTCTTCTATCTAAAGACTTCTATCTAAAGACTTTTCTTCCGTTTCCGTCTTACTGACGCACTCGTGGTAACACACGAGCAACCACAGGTCGTCGCACACAACTGCATCGCTAAATTCATTATCTGCTTGGATACTCACCACATTCTCCGAAGTGGACCTTTCGCCCGTGGCCGTCTCCCTGACGCTGACGCCGCAGAGAGCGTCGAGCCGCAGCTCGTCGTAGAGCAGCGTGCGCAGCTGGGGCGCGGAGTGCAGCTGCAGCGCGCGGCCGGCCGCCGCGTGGCAGGCCCGCTCGCGAGCGCGCGTCTGCCGCACCAGCACGCTCGCCATGCTCGAGAGCCGGTGCTCGGCCACCTGCACGCCGCGCCGCTCCATCTCTGCACGCCGAATGTTTTTTTTGTTTTTGGGCGAATGTTTGAATGACACCTTGTTTGAGTTCATTGTTGGAAAGAAAACAGTGTATAAAATTATTGTGAATTGTTGACTAATGACAAAGTAATAAAATTTATTTATTAAAAATCCTGTATACAGGTACTGGGATATTGAAATTCTGAAACAAAACATTTTAACCTGTAATGATTGGCAAAACTCGCATTTCTATGTCCACAAACACCTTCCACAAATCTGAGTCGATGAGCAAAGTCCTCAGTTTCCCAAAGCACTCGACCAACATGGTCAGGTACCAGGCGCACTTCTGCTGTACGCATTCTGTCGCTATGGTGTATTGGGGCTCGAAACATAAAAGCTTCTGAAGACTCCTGAAGTTTTCGGGAGGGTTTTCCGGATCTAGCAGACTGCCACCAATCTGAGAACGTATGATTGGATATATACACATGTGTGTATTTATCTAGTGGTCTATTTAGATTGGTAAGAAATTTAATTGATCAGTGGAATACTCAAAATATTTGATATATATCTAGTAGTACTTGAACTCAGAACAGTCAAAATAATTGGGAATGTAGCTGTAATTACCTGTGCGTCTAATATATTAGCTACGACATTCTTGATATCCATTTCATGTTGTGATGCTAAATACTTCAGTAGGTTTTTACCATCGTAACAGATTACAGTATTGTACTTTACTATTGTCTTTAGCATGTCGCTGAAAGTTCAAGAAAATTACTGTTGGAAGTTATATTATTTCTCACGTATTAATTATCACTAGGTTGTCTTATTGTCACAAAATGATGCAATGAAATGCAATGCAATTAAGGGAGTGATTGTTATTGAATTTGTTTTTGGTACTACCTTAAAAGGTTTTCAGTGCCCCTCCAATAATAGAAAACGTCATTAATTTGAATCATTAATCCGTCCGCCACACACGTATCTTCCGTATATTCGCTATTGAGTTGGCAGAATCCATTGCTAAAAGATATGAAGTCTATATTATTATAAATTGTGTTGTAATTTCTTATTTTATTATGATTGATGTATAGGTAATAATAGATATTATTTTTGTGTCCCATTTCTAGGCACAGGGCTCATAATCATATTTTGAGAAGTATTGGGCCATAAACCTCGTCGTCTGCAGCACTGTGGATTGGAACATTAAGTATTGCAGATACTAATTAATAGCCAACAGTATTGAATGTTTTAAGCCTTAGTGACCTTAATTAAACTTAATAACTGCCACATATTAACAACAATAAGAATCAATTTTAGACCTCTATGGACTTTTTAACAAAAGCCTACGCCTATTAACCAAAATGTGTATTGCGATATTGTAATTATTTTTACCTAAATAAGAGTATCGCGTAAATATCTTCATCTTTAATCAAACGTAAAGCACTTTTATATTCTTCAAAGACTTCATTAGTAATATGAATAATATTATAATTTATGTTCTTTACTGGTGTTTGAGATTTTATTGGTGCTACAAATTTGGGTTTTCGTTTTTTATCATTTACTAAGTTATTGAAGATGTTATTGAGTGTGGATTTATCACAATTTATTGGGGCGTCCCGCGCCGTTGGTGGCTTCCCAAATTTCATAACACCATCTTTATTTTTTAATTGTGCTTGTACAGTTTTCTTTATTTTCTTTTTGTCTAATTTCTCTTGAGTGTTTGTTTTTTGCTTCTCAATCAGGGTGTCTAACGGTTCCATCGCTCCTGATTTTTCAGGATTTACCGTATTAAGCCAGTTTTTTACCGCTACTGTATATTTTTGTTTTCTTAATATATTTTTGCCTTGTTCACTTGCTGTTCTCTTTACCTTTTTTAATGTGGAATTAATAGTCTTTTTTACACTTTTTTTCATTTCCAAGGGTTCAGGCACAGTGATGTTATTATTCAATAAATCATTAGTTTTCTCTAAAATTGACTGTTTAAACTTCTCCTCAATATTTTCATAAGCTGAAAATCTTTCTACCATTTTCAACATATCGTTTGTGCCAGGTTTTTCTATTAAGTTTCCATTACTATCCATGTCTAATGCATCTAACATGTTATCGCTGAATTGAGTATTTTTTCGATGAGCATCGGTCTTTAATGAATTACCACTTTCTTTATTTTTCCTTGAAGAAGATTCTGCATCCGTTTCTGTATCTAAAATATTCAAGTCATGTAAGAGTTGTCTATCAAATATATCACTCCACGCTATATTAGACTTATAAGCGATCTGTATTTTATTTGAATCATCGTGCATTTCTACTTCATCTATTTTATTATATAAAAAGTTGTCTTGATGACTAAGAACGACATTTATTTCGTTTGATTTGTCGATATCAATCGTTCGTAACAATCCATCAGATGTCGGAATTGTTGAGTTATGACTTCTGTAATCTGCATTCAGTAATTGTCTATTACAAATTGCAATATCAGAAGAATTATTTGCATCTGGTTCATTTATAATTGGAGCACGTGCACTATGTGAGTCTTCAAAACTGCAAATAAATAATAAAGATGAAAAATCCCTTGCAAATAATTAGTCATAACACTCAAGAAGGTATGTTAGCAAAAAGCAAACTAGCGTCCATTAAAAATATGTTTAATATACTTACTCAACTTTTCTTTTGTCCTGCATTATATTTTTCAATTAATTAGTAGGAAAGTAATGTTTTATACAAATAGGGTTATGAAAGCATACGGGAACGAACAAAAATTATAGATACC
>DWGW01001924.1:0-10475 GCA_018247775.1 Udranomia orcinus
ATTTCGGATTAAATATTTGTGAAGTACCTTCACCTAAGTCTCGTGCACGAATTAGATATGATTTCGATTTAAAACAATATTATTGAGTATTGAATTGGATTAACGACATACACATTGACAATGACGTATTTCCGGATCATAATAGATTATATACGAGTATGTCTATATATCTATATATCTACATAATATACTTATGTAATATATTGGTTATGTAATACATTTTAAATTGGTGTAAGTTTTCTAATTTATAATTTATTTTATATATAACATTGAGGTGGCAAACGTTCGTACAAGCCACCTGATGGTGTAAATGGTGAAATGGTCACTGCCGCTAATGGACATATGTAATGAACCCAAAGCAGGATCGAAGTTGTTTCTTGGGTCCACTACAAATACGTTTCCATCCTTCAGAACTAAATTGGCATACCTCGAAGTGTATTTAGCCCATAACACAGCAATGACTCTACTCCTATAAGACAGAAATAGGTGTGGCGAGGTTGACGCCAAAGTCGAACCACAAAGTCACCTAAATACTATATCTTACTACATAAATAGCCCGTATAATAAAACTTCACAGATCAGTTACAAAATTAAACTTTTCAATCCAAATCTCCCGTCCTTTTCTTTTAATCAATTCACGGATTGTGATGTTAGAAGAACAATCCTCGCTATTTCCTCTGACGCTGTCGGCAGGGATTGTATAATATCAGTCGTAAGATGATCATTCCTCTCTTAGATATCCTCTTACCTATTGTCGCTAGCTTATGGCTCCATTGCTGAAAGTTCTTTGAAGTCAATCCTAATCCTTCTTCCTACTCCAAACAAGTTCCATTCTCCTATTTTTATCATAGTCCTTGAACATCTCATTCACCTGATGGTGAATGAGATGTTCAAGTACTACTCGGCTACTTTCTTTCTAACCACCTGCACAGCCCCCACCATTCCGGTTTCCATAAAAACAGTAAAAAATCTGGGAATATGGATGGAACAATCCCTATGTGAGCCGTGATCCCGTGGATTCCGTAGCTTACCGAGGTTACCCGAGGTACCGAGATTATTTTGTCTAGTCTGCACATAAATATAGTGTAAAACGCGACTTAATTTTCCTCCTCAAGGAATATTTTTATTATTTATTATTTGTTTATAAGAAACTAGTCGGACATATAAAATACTATGGTACCTACTAGGATATTACACGTGCACAAGATCTATCAAACAAGTAAATAATTAATATATCAAATTAAGTTACTCAAATGATTTCCGGTCTAGGCAACAATCTATCTTTCGTTTAATTTCATTACGGTATTAAGCTCCTCAAAGTCGGTGAATTGCGTGAATAACCGTAAAATACGTAAATGGGATCTTAATTGCGAATCAAATTATAGACGGAAGAGTTATTGAGTGGATTGTGAGTTTTGAATACCCTGAAAACGTTGAGACAGGCGAGAAAGAAACTCAGTATGAATTAACGATAATTTTATTACTATGAAATTTATTAAATTTAATTTGACACGATAAGGAAAACTTGTATTCGTCGACGCAGTATAATCCAAAGTGTTCAGCTCAATAAAAACTTACATTGTTTTTCTTTATTAGCGCGCCCGTAAATATTTTTATACAAGACTGCATATTCCATAACTAATTTAAATAAGTACGAGTATATCGAAAGAAATGTATTTCGAAATTCTGAATTTATCGAGACCATGGCCCCATGCCGTGATGGGGAAAACGTTGAAATTATCCGATTGCTGACCACCCTATTTTATTACTCCACTATGATGATGATGATGCCTGTGGGCAAAACCGTCGTCGGCAATTTGCTTAATACGTGGCCAAATCTAACAGGTAACAAAATAAACGATCCCCGCCCCTAGCCGGAGGCTAAAAGCCGACTTATCACATCTCCCATCAGATTACTGATAAAATTACCTGAAAAAAATCTACTAAACAGGAAGAAATGTAGTTAACGAACAGTACATACCAGCAAATAAATATATCTTTTCAAACAAGGTCTTAGAAACATTTTAAAATTATTGATGACATTGACGTTATTGTTATGCCTAATCTGCAGTTATATTTGATTTGCGTGCCACTTCTAATATTAGCATATTATAATGGCTCCATACATAATGCAAATAACAAATAGCAATAAACTGCAAACCGTTAGGTGATCATTGTCCATTTAACAACGTAGAGTGGCACGTGGAGCCCTGATAAAATATTCGAAAAGCGTTCGAATCGAATACGGACAAATGAATCCCACAACTGTTATGATATCGGTTAGATAAGAAACGGAATGTGGATCGGAAATGCAATACATATTGAATTGTTTGTGATATTTTTAATAGTGATAGAGGAATCCATAAAGAAGAATCAATTATTCATCTATAATTTTTTTTTTTTTACTTAATTTCTACTTGGTTTATAATGAAAATAGTAATGAAACCATCCGGTTGGCTACGCTTTAGGGATGTTACTACATCTGAAATTATACAAATTGAGTTAAACCATTCGACTATTATCTGACCCCTTAGACTAGCGGACCCAGACTGCTAAGCCAGAGGTCAGTTTCATGCACAGTGGGTTTCAGGCACACTGATAACTAATATGTATGTGATGAGCATGAGTATTTGTTCCGTGGCATCAGATGACCACGTGTGGATTA
Source organism: Udranomia orcinus (assembly GCA_018247775.1). Taxonomy (NCBI): domain Eukaryota; kingdom Metazoa; phylum Arthropoda; class Insecta; order Lepidoptera; family Hesperiidae; genus Udranomia; species Udranomia orcinus. The sequence goes on from DWGW01001924.1 coordinate 2,666, forward strand.
TCACCAGATACATTCTAACTACCGATAGGCAGCAGCCAATAATCCTGGATCTGGATAAAATTCATGTGAAGTTTAAATGATGATCAATATTATCTATCTAATATAAAGCTATCGCCAATAATCGCCAATTCAGTCCAAATTATTGTGGACTATCTTCGGAGCAAAGCACATTTTTGTGTGATACGCCGACAAAATGTGATACGAAATGGCACATGAAATGAGTAGCCACGTTATTTGCCAATCACTTAATTAGCTATAATTTATTAATTGAAGTAGCTATAATTATTATTTTATGTTTTAGAATGAATCGAAACACAAAACAGAAATGGAAATACGAATGTTGACCTAACAAGAGTTATTTCCACGGCGTTAATAGTCGAACATTTGCAAAGCGTGGAATGCTTTGACGAAACACTCGAAAATCGTTCGAGCCATACTCTTCATATAGGCTGGATCATTACGTACAATGAAGTCGCCGCAGAGATTATAAAATTCATCACATTACCGATGAATAAAATATTTTAACGTTTTTGCTTGAAGATATTTCGTTAAAATAAGTATTTTCACACTCTGTTATTAACAGTCCACATAATATCTACCTAATTGTTAATATAAATAATTATTATTAGACGTACATACCTACATTATTGTTTATTCTGCTAAGTAAAGGTCTACCCAACAATAGATAAAAAGAAATCGTTGGTACAGAAATAAGTGATTTGTGTTCTTGGCGCAAATGCCAAATGATATGGCATTACTGATATAATATAACATTTATTTGTGACGTTACGTTTTATTGTTGTTTTAGTCGTTGATACGAAAGAACGATGAGTATTGTTTATATTTAACTATAAGACATCGATGTCAAAAGGTTTTTAAAGTAAGATTTAATCCACAAGGGAACCCTGGAATGTTAGTGAGTGGGTGAAGAGGTGACTTGGAGCATTATCGGGTCATATTTTTATATTCATATTCATATAAGATAAAGCTTTACGAATGTTATGTATTAACAATGACAGAGAACGTCATTTTATTCTTAAAGTGCCCGCCGAAGAATGGAAGCTGTCTGAATTTATGCTTCCAGCCGTATTACCCAGATTTATATTCCCCAAAAACGTTATTCTAATCTATGTGTGTTTTATTATGCAATATTCGTATTTTCATACATAACTGTAGTTATTTTCATACATAATTGCAAAAGCATTTGCCCTCAACCATTAACAACTTTTTATTACAAATTAACAGCAGTGATCGAGTGCTGTATCGTGGTTAAAAATTAACTTTTATACCTCACTTAAGACACTACTACTAATTCTTCAAAAGAAAAGACAAACTGTTCGAGAAAAACCGAACCATTAGGCTAAAGCTATCAAATTCGAGGAACGATCAGATCTATTATGACCAAATGAATACGCATAAATGATGTGGTATCCGCTCGATTACTCCATGAGTGACATTACGAAATGCTGAACACGCGCCGGCTTCCAATAGTGGCGCTCATGGCGTTTGCTTATTATAATATAAGCTCGTTGTAATTTGCGGTATCGAATGACATACATACACATGAAATTAATTTGAACGAATTTATGAATTTATTTCACAAATAATATTATTACGAATGCTATGTGCTATGTTAACGAACTAATATTGGATAAGTTCTTCATTAATGAGGCGAATAATAATAGAATTCGTGGATTTTAGAGACGAATAAATATTAGCCGACAACTGAGATCGTAGTCGAAATATAATATTAATCCGAGTACGTTATGCTATGGACCTAAAGACAAAGGTCCCATAGATATATCGAGATCGAGGAGATAGAAATCTATGATTCTACAGACGAGTACGTAGCTCAAACTAACAATCCAGTTCGTACCAGGAATTCCCAAGTGGTGAGCAATCGTCCGCCCTATATCAACTCCATCAATTACATATTTTATTTGTGCACACAAAAAAAAATCAAGTCTACCCGATCCATATTTCTGGGTAACGATAGCTGAAGTATAAAAAACAACTTAAGAAATCCGAAGAAAACCTCGAAAGTTAGGGATGTCATCTGTTGAACGATTCTCGATCCGCAAAATTCCTACGTATACGAGTAAAATGAACGTGTAAGTGTTTCAAACATTAGCGTGTAGATATCGCTCCCTTTTCCATTTTATCCTCAAGGCGCGCTTAACTTTGCGATAAAAAATAGATTAGCGCGTGTTAAAATTTTTATATTTTCTCTTCAAATTTACTCCGATATTCATGTTTCAATCTAAAAGTTCATTTACATTATTTACACGTTTACACAGATAACGTGTATACGAGTACAATCCGTAACAAAATGATTAACTTTATTTTAGTCGTGTCAAATAACTAATATTTCTGTCGCTAACTTCTAATTGATATTTAATCAGTCATCACGATAACTAGTAGAGTGTGATTACTCCGAAACGAATCATCAATATCGTTGCTATGTATGACATGAAAGCTCACAAAGGAGCTTTCATTAGTACGAAAACCATTGCTACGAAATGAGTAAAGTAATCAATGCATGCCACAGGTTTCCCTCACTAATCACCCCTCTTTCGTTCATTGGGAACATCCGGCTACCTTCCGGCAAACATCGAAACTCGACGTACATTATATTTAGAGCAACAAGCATACAAGGGAACGGAACCTATAATTACTGTTGCCAGGTAACCGTGACTTTGGATTAGGTTATTGAAATGTTACATGATATTATAATGTACAAAAAAATTACTCTATACATTTCTAAGTATAGTACACAATACAGTAAGTACACTTCAACACAACTCAGAAGTGGATCTGTGTTCTATATGTATACTTTATATTTTATCAGGAATATATATAAACGGATGTACGCTTAAATAATCAATTGTGTATTGATAAAATTTGTATTCTATCAATACACAATTAACTCATTGTGTCATCATTAATTAAATCATTGATATCGTTATTGTGAATGTTGAGAAATTTTAATCTTATTTGAATAGACTTTTTCGAACGCGATTAAATGTTCACTAACAATAAAGAAACGTGCTATCCTCAAATCTTGTCCAATTTCACACTGAGATCAACAAATACATACAATGCAGTAAACACAGAATTGGAATCCTTGAAGCAAAGCTCTTCAAATACGAAAATTAACTGCAGGCAGCTTACATAGATATACTCCACATTCTCTTTGTTTAACTTGACCAGGCTCTAAAGTTTCCATACTACAATTAAGCATGAGTTATGTTCATTGTTGCTACGTTACTGCTTCAATACGAATTAGCGAAGATTCCGATTAGTAACCAAAAAGTAACTTCTCGGATATTTGAAACCCCCAAATGAATATCGCAAAAGATTAATGATTGCTGTCTATCTGCAGCAGCCGGTATCCAATATTACATTCCTCTAAAGCAATAAAACGCATATGAAAGTATACCATGCTGGGAACCGCGCCCAGCGTTGCATAAGTTTGTAGATTGTATACGATCTTCGCAAGCCACTGGGCTATGCGCTCTACAAACAAACACTATTATACCAAACCCTAAGATTCCAAGATCTCAAAACTTGACGCCAGTGCGCATACAGCTTTAAGGAAAATTGTGTGAAAAGCATTTCTTACATATTAATTTATGAATAAGGAAATATAATATTTCACGCCACACAATAGAGTGTTCAGCTCCTATAACAGTCAGTCGCTTGAAGTCGATACGAGATGAAATATAGATGTTCATGAATAAAGAATGAGACGATGAAAACTGGTGGCGAAGTAGGGTTTTATAAATACACTTGGTCGTAAATTGATACAGTTTTTAATGTGACCACATACAGACGTGAAGTATTTTGATTTAACCATTAGATACAGACTTTATAAACCGATTCAGTGGTAGATTTAGCAAAAATACAATGCTGACGTTTAATTTTCATGTATATATATAAATATTTTTAAGTAATGTGTGTAAGTCCGTACATATAGTTTGTTTGGGAATATTATCGTGCGAGGAATTACTATAGTCTATACACGTGCAATGTTTACGTTGCGATCATGTTTTCATTTAACTTATATCAGGAGATTTGGACTGATGCATTAATTTTGGTTTATTTTCTACATCAAATTACTGGCACGTCGAGAATTCAGCGAGGTCATATAGCCCCGGAGGGTTCACACAAAGAAATGACAAAAATGTTTTATTCGCTGTCAGACCTCCCTCATTCACGATCACGGCATTCCTTTAGTCTTTACATTCCAAGGTCATACTCTCCCAGAAATTTCCTTATTGCTGTTCAAAATTACCTGTTTAAATATCATTTATTGATTCCCAGCCAAAAGCCTACTTCTCACGCACGTAATTAAATGTTTAAAATATACAAATAAATGTTGTCCTCAAGGTAGCAATGCATCTATGGTCAACCTAATAAATTAACATTGGTCTTGTCTTTGGACGATTACAGTTGTACATGGGAGGCATCAATTACTTACATTCAGGTAGATTGCATTACACCCGATCGTAAGATCCGATCGCTCGTTTGCTACCTCCCATTTATAAACAAAACTAACATTAGATATGGAATGCATAAAATATTACATTGGTCTGATTGAAATAAAAAGGAACGTAATTAACGCAAGAAATAACCGCGTCTGTAACACGTACACAAATGACATAATATGTTCCTAAATTGAGTTTTATACGACGGCAACTTGGACAATGATACAGATCGGTTAAAGGTCGCTATTATCACTTATTCTTCTCACGTACTAGCTATATGAGACGTAGCAAAACCCGCCGCAAATGAACACGTCAATGGCACATCGTAGCTCCTACAAAATACGCAATCGTAAAGGCCGAGTTGTTCATTATCAGTTTTTGTTTTCTGACGGTATATTGGCTTCCATATTACTTTCATCCCTACAAACTTTAGAAAAATCGTTTATTGGCTGCTATTGATAATAGTATTGAGAGTACGCGGCCGGAATAATAGAACGGTTTACAGATCTTTTCCAATTGGATATAGATTTTAAGTCATAAATATTGGTTTCTTACAAACAATTTATTGTAGGTACTAATATACTTACATATATGTTTTTGTACTTTAAAAGACCGATATCCTTTTTTTACCTGTTTAAAGCAGCTTACGTTTGATTAAATGTACTATTAATTATTGATTACTGGCGGAATTTATGCTTGGATATTATTTTTTGTCCAAGGAAGACTTCACCTTGTTACCTTTGAATTCTTATTCAATTTCTTAACGAGTCTTAAAAATAGAATAAAAGCAGACACTGCGCCCAACATCTGATTTATTTACTGCGTCAGATGTAAGATACTCAGCGTACACATTGTAGCGTAAAACTTGCAAGGTCGCCCACGTAGCACTGACCTGTAACAAGTAGCTAAACAAAATCTGTTCGCTGTAAGTCGACTACTATATACATTAATTAAAAAGATTCCGGATTGGTACTCTTTACGGATATAAATTTTACTACCAAAAAGTGGCAATTTACAGTTAACATAACTGGGAATTTAGTACTAATTTGCTAGCTAGTTCGCTTATGTAAAATAAGTTGTGTATGAGATCGTATATGTACAACTGTCAAGGTTCAAAGTAAAGCAAAGTAGAACACGATTGAGAGATATTCGCCACTGTGACAAATTCTCACGTATGTTTCTATTCTGAAAAACATGTTTAATGTCGGCTCACTATTTCGACGATAAATTATAGTTAATAACTGCAAACAGATTATCTGACATCACAACTAAGCAACAATTAGTTTATTCAATTCTTGATTGACGAACAGTTTTATTTTATTTCGACCCACAATACCTACTGCTTAAATTGATTAACTAATAAAAAGCTAGGGATATAGGGATATAAATATATTTAACACACAATAAACCAAGAACAAGCACCTATAAACTTTTATGCGGGCGATAAAGGAGACACGCGCATCACTGAACTATGCTTTACTTTTTAGGTATAGGAAAACAAGTCATAGTGTCTTATTTTTCAGGTGTATAGCATATTTTTGTTCTATCTATTCCTTAATTATTATTTATTACTTAAAAATATGTTTAGTAACTGTAATAAGAGGAGGATACAAGAGGATTTTCAGAAGTGTTCTACAGATAAATTGCCACGCGTAAAATATACTCAAGGGACTTAGCTTCAAGAAGTCTTGCCCCTTGATGCACAAATAGCACAGTAACATATGTAGTATTAAACATAATAAAGCAACGCCTTTTCGGAATTCTCGGGTACAAAAAAAATAAAAAGCACAGTTTATCCTCTGTTGAGGTCGATTAATTATATTTGTTGTCGGTGACCAGCTTCTGTTTAATTTTAACGCCAATTCACAATTCCCAATTCGCATCGGAGATGTGACGGAGTATATTTTGGCCTGAAATATCAGCTTTTAAATTAATTGTATTCTTTCTCTACAAAGATAAATATTTCCTTTTTAATCCTGATAGTAACCATACTCTTTAGATCGATATAATGTTTATAGAACAGAAAACTGCCAGTTCTAAAGAAAGATGCTCTGAAAGAGACAAATCGTTCGATTCTATTCAAATTTTCCTTCTAATTTAAACGGGCTTAAGTAGTAGATAACCAAAAATAAGTAACAAATGAGACGGTAGTGAATATTTCAAAATCATAGGCATTATAAATCCAAATACCCGACATTTATCCTTACTTATCCCTATTAACCAACTTTAAATATTATGAAATGAATTACATTGTTTATTATGTTAACACCTATGTTGTCGTATCTGCGTGAATTTATGATAATATATTACGAACAACAACAAAACATATTCGGAGGTTTTCCTGTACTTTGCATAATTTAAATAATTACGATGAAGAGCTTCAATGTTTCGAAAGTTATTAACGTTGAATAACTTTAAATTTAGTTCCTTTTCGCAATTATATAATTCATGAATGCCCTAGTATACCTACTTATTTCCGTTTTACAGATATCCGTGGCCAGTACTGGTGGTACTTTATCGGTTGCCCATCGGTCATATAAAGAAGCTGACAAAAACAACTACCAAACTAAAAGATCGATTCACTTTATTGGGGATTGGGTTTAAAATTATCCAGTAGATTTGTTGAACGGCCAGCGAGTGAGCTGTTGGCAATCCGCCAGACTTATATAATTAAGAGGGCTAAGTTCTATGTTCGTATGTCAATATTGTTCGGGCTACTTCGAGAATTCCGCGGAAACTTGTTAAGGCGCTAATCCTACAAATGAGAAACCAATCTAACTATATACTACATTTAATCTATTGAAATAACTGTTTTTATCTGTTAATATGTGTATATGTAATTTATATATTATTCGTGTAAAGTGAATTTTCGTTTAAAATAACAAAAGCTTGCGCTGAAAGTAATGCAGTATTAACTTAATTAACTAATTAACAGTTACTTAGTCACTATACAGTTACGTTTTAAATTGTATATGTATTATAGATCCCCGACATCACAGACTGTGTCAGTAAAGTTTATCATTATAAATTTATTGGGCGTTTAAGATATATATTATAATAATATTCAATTTAATAACTTCCGGAGTTTTTATTAACTTCTGCGTGTTACTGACGTGACGACACAGGTAAAATTAATGTATCAATTTATATTTAAAGCCCGAATCTTCAAAGTATCACAAAGAATTTCACGTTATATGATTACCTAGAAAGCTGTCTGGAATCTATCAAATGATTTTTTGATGAGAAGTACAGTCACGAGCATAAATATATTACTATGGGGAGATTAGCAAAAATATCTGCCCCATGAACGAGTTCAATAATAT
>DWGW01001925.1:0-10474 GCA_018247775.1 Udranomia orcinus
ATGAAGACGAAGGTGGTACACGCCCATCCAAAAGAAACCTGTTCACTCTACTCTTAAAGGCTTCAGGGTTCAACTTACTAAGTTGTAATAAGGATTAAAATTCTAACGCCTACGCAGTTAGATTGGTCACAGCCTACGCCAAACAAAATAGCACGTGTTTATTTCCCTTAGAAGTAACTACTTAGCGTACATCAAAGCAATCCGATTGATTTGGGTTTACTGATTAATGTGATTCGGTCGCTGTGAGTCGTTAATTTGAAGGCACGTTCAAAGGGTTAATTATACGTATGAGTCACGTTGTAATGGTGTTTCCGTATCGTGTTGCGTAATGTATCGTGTGCGGGTGTGTCAGCGTTTTTATGTGCTGAGTGCGCCAATTCGGACTTTTGGAGTTTTTATTGGATTTGGTACCGTACTTGTGCATTTTTTGTAGCAATATATAGAGTAGTAGAGAATAGACTACAGATAGACTAGAATGGAGACTGAGTAGAGAATAGACATGTCATGGCTTTATATATATCCCCAAAATATATATATCCCCTAAAATCAATCGGTAAAACTATATTTATGTCTCATTCCAGGCATCTTAGATTATCACAAAATTTAACAGGAACGTATCAACGAGAGATTATTCGAGATCAAATCGACTTAAAGTCTTGCGTTTTATTCAATATCAAAATTTTTCGGTATTGGTTTTGCATTTAAATTTTGCATCATCGCTTAATATTGGCCAACGTTTTTTTGCCCGTTTTACCACTAACAATTTTTTTCTCTTTAGAGTGACACCAGCGTACGCAGTAGTGATCCTGTTCTACATGACCTGGCTGCCTAAGATCGGAGAGGGTCCCTTGTGGGAGAACAAAATTATGTTGGAGCAGGAGAGGTGTAAAGCCACTTGGTGGGCCAATATTCTGTACATTAATAACTATGTGAAGACGGACCAAATGGTAGGTAACCTGAAAACTATAGTTGAAAACGATATTAGATGAAATAATAAAAAGATAGTGGAAGAAGAAGGAAAAGTAAACAAAATAACAGGAAATCTTTTTCAATCCGCAGACAGTAGCCAAAGTGTGCCCACAACGTGATGATAACTAGATACAAGTTTTTAAAATTAGAAAATCATCCACATTTGTAAAAGGAATAGGTTCTTGTGATTACATGAATATTAGTGTACATTCAGATATCAATGATATTGTAAATAAGCCAGGAACGCACTACATGATAATAATGTCAGATATTAGTCCAGCTTAAATAAAAAATAATAATAAAAGAAAATCAGTTAGGGAAACTGTTAAAGCCAACTGTAATACGCTTAATTAAACGGAATAAGATTTGTAAACGTACTGAGTAATAATTTTTTTTGCAGTGCATGTTCCAATCGTGGTATCTCGCGGTTGATACACAGATGTTCTTCATAGCGCCCATCTTCATCTACAGTCTCTGGTATTGGAGACGCTTTGGGTTGATCTTCACCGGAATCGGGACCTTTGTATCGCTCGTCATTCCCGCGTACGTCACTTTTAAGGAACGACTTGACCCCACTCTTTTGTTTTATGCCAAGTAAGTCTCGCGTTTCATTTCAAAACTTACATTCGTCCCAAAATCAATCAAATTGATGGAATTAAATAGTTGTCTGTGGATTTATTGGACATTATTATTATGATAACAATATTTTGTGATTATTGTATGATTAAAAATTAAACATAAATTTCATCTTTTGTTGCAGAGAGTTTACAGACTTCGTCACTAATAAGTACTTCAGGGAGGCTTACATTAAAACTCATATGAAGATGACACCATACTTCATGGGGCTATTAACTGGCTATATTTTGCATAGGATTCAAACTGAAAAGTAAGTTAATGAATACAATAAATATTCGGAAGGTTTGCTATAATATTGCTATGTTTTCAAATTAAATGCTTAGACTTCCCGTCTACGGTTTATAATCAATGAGATAAAGTTATATATCGAACATATGGTAGTAGATAAATTCTGTTGGTTCGCTTACGATCTCCACAATTCGAAATAGTTCTGCCTTTAAACCTTTGGGCTCCTACATTCTGATTTGAATGCAAAACGTACCCTTTTCCGACTTGTCACATTTTAGCTCTCAGAAATAGATGATGAGCGACTTCAAGCTGCTATCTATTAGGAGTTTGTCACATACCCTAATTTGATTGGTTCATGATTCCTGTATTATTATAATGGTTTTCAGCTACCAGTTCTCCAATCTCCTGAAGATCTTCGGCTGGATAACGAGCGTGGTCCTCGGTGTCGTGACCACGTTCTCCGTGAGCCTGTTCTATCAGAGCTGGTACCATTACAGCGTGATCGAAGCAGCCGCCTACATATCTTTGCATAAGTTCGCGTGGAGCATCGCCAATGGCTGGCTCATCATAGCCTGCGCTACCGGTAACGGTGGTAAGTTATTCTCTTATCCTATATTATAGTTTATAGGATGCACGAATAATTTTTGGTGTTTCCATATTTGCATTCATTGCAAATATCAATTTAAGTTTATGTATTTATACTCTTTATTGAACACCAAAAGGTAACAGACAATACAAAAAGAAAACATGGCACATACAATAAGCGGTCTTATCGATAAGCAGCGATTTCTTCCAGACAACACATGAAAGTATGGAGTTGCAGTAAAAAAAGTTTTATAAATTTTATTCATTAAAATGCGGAAATACATACATAAATTTACATTTTTATTGTATTGTAGTCTAGTAGATGTAGATGTGGTATATTATCTGTAATGAAAGTAGATTCTTCTAATGGTCGATAGGTAGCGTCATTGTAAGTACTTTCTCAATAGTTGATGGTTCTGAAAGCCCCGTGGCGCTCACTTTAGAGGCTGTTTTCAAATGCTCTAGGTGTTCGCGTAAAGCATCGCTAATGGCTCATTATAGATAGTGCCATTGGTAATGGCGAGGGGTATCGGCAAATCGATTTTAAGTACCATTTTATCGTTTTACAATTGAAACAAATTGTCTAGCGCAAGCACGAGGTAAACTTGTAATTGAACAGTAAATAAAGATACTGGAATTGGTTGTTTGCTTCTGGATTTGTAACTTTTTGAATAAGATATTATAAAAAAGTAAATTTTAACAAAATTTAATTACTTTTTTTTCGTTTTGCGGTTCGTGATTTGATTTTCGATTTAGGGTATTTTAATTTATATTCTTAAATTCAAATTTGGCTTTAGCGCTCATCTTTGAAAAAAAAATTCAAAATGTATGGAGTTTCAAGTTTTCCAACTGAAAACTTTTTTCAAGTGAAATATTATTTAACATATTATGAACCAACAATACTTTAAGAAGCAATTGATGTAAAATAAATAAGGAGATGTAAAATAAGATCATTGTAAAAACGGATATTTATCTTAAACATACGTGAATAATGAATAGCACTTATCCCATGTGTATTTTCATTAATTTCAGGTTTCCTAGGCAAGCTTTTGACATGGAAATTCTTAGTGCCCGTATCAAGGTTGACCTTCTGTGCGTATTTAGTCAACGGAATTGTGGAATTGTACTACGTTGGACAACTCAGACATCCACTCCACATTACATTCTTTACAGTGGTATGTTAATCTTTATTATAAAATAATTAAAAAATCAAAAGGGCTCACTATAAACCAGACGTAAGATATTTAGTGTCGCCTGGTAATTCGTGACTAACTTTTTTGTATATTCTAACTGACTTTCTACGTTGAGGTAGTGAATGTGTAGACGGCCCATCTGCTACTTAATAATTAGCGTCAATGATTCTGTAATCATCAATCATCCCTACATACGAAACTTCCAGAGCGTTCCCGAGCATAGCGTTTAGCCCGCTTGCAAGTCCTGACTTAAACATAAGCCTTTTTGCCGCACTATAATTCCTGTTTGAAATGGACGACAGATGATGTGCTATGAATGAGAACTCAATGGGAAATCATTTAGTCGATTGTTCCTTTCCTACTCTTCTTCAAACCAGAATATAGGAGTACGAACATGGATGGCCTGTTTGTGGGTCTTTCGAATCTAAACCACGAAAAGTTCCACCACATTCAGCAAAAAGAACAATAGTATCTCAAATCATATAATTTTCCAATATATCCTAAAGATTTTAATAATGTTTTTATAAGGCAATATTTACTTACCAGAAATATCTCTACGTTTCAGGTGGCGAATTCAATAGCCCACATCATTCTCACGTTCCTCCTTGCTCTAATTTTGTGTATTCTGTTCGAATCGCCATTGCATGGAATAGAAAAATTGTTACTCAGGATGGTTGGTAAGTTCGAAGAGTTTACACAAATATATTACATACTTGAAAAATCAGCATTTTCTTTTTCTATTCTTTTGTTGTTTGGCAATTTTAAATATTATTGATAATATTCATGACGATTCCAAAATAAAAAAAATTAAAATATTTTATTTTCAGCACGGCCAGTATTAAGTGACAACGCGAGAAGGGATGACTCCTGCCAATCCTCGAGGAATACTAGTCAGTCTAAATTGGAGACGTAGAATTAAGTGTTAATTAAGATCCTTTAGTAATTAATGGGACCACGGAGGGACCTGACTTATCGCTATATAGGAAATGGTAATAGAGAAAATTGTAGGCTTATTACCTTAGGTGCATTTATATAGATGTCAATGTTAGACCTTTGACCTTATTGATTGATATTTTATGTCAGTGATATAAGATTTCAATCAAATGTGTCGTGTTGCGTTGCAGCCAATATGTGTAAAAATGTAAGTATTAGTACTTTTAGTTAACTTCGGTACTTATTTGAAAATTATGAATGTTTTTTTTAGTATGTTAAATATTTGAAAATATGTATTGTATAAAGCGGCATGATAGTAAAATTATGGTTTCCGGTTGTCTTGTAAGGGATTATGGTGATTGAGATTTTTAAATTAAGAATAAACTTATAGTTAAGAAGATAATATAATTCGATGGATATGTATGTGGAAAAGTTACTTCAATAAAAGATGTAGTACCTACAAGTATATAATACTAAAACATTGTCCACCTCGTATTATAGTAAAGTTTAATAGTTTATTAGCTTAATAGTTGAAATATTTGTAAATATAAAGAATATCTGCATTATTCTTAAAAGGCTAAATGAAGAATAAGTTATGGGCTTGGCGAGTAATGTTGAATTTAAAAGTTATTAGGCATTCTGGTTTGGTGCCGAGAGACCTTTGGGCGCGGGCTTTATTCAAATTAGATGTAATTAGAAAAATATGAGACCGTAAAACGATACATTATAAATAGAATAGGCCTGTAATAGACAGGGCATGCTGTATTAAATCAGCAACTTTCTATTAGATATAAAAAATGACAGGTTCTAAATAGAATTTTGTATGAAATACTTGAATGTGACGTCATCATTTTCCCTGTCCGTATTCAACCTAGTCCCCTTTTCAAAGGAGTAAATTAACCCATGAACCCCCTCCCCCCTCCCCTTGAATCCGTCCTTGAACAAAACGCTGTTGAAGATAAACCTATACGTTCTAGTTATATCAATGGTAAGATAGCTAAAGTTTTTGCTAATGCTTATTAATTTTAGCTCAAACTTTGAGCGAGCTGATGACCTGATGTTAAAGTAATTGGCTTTTATAATGAGCAAAGTTAAAAAACATGGCCGACTCTCGCAGCTTCTTACACGATTATTAAACAAAGGATAGGATACGCAACACAAAATGAAATATGAATCTTTGAGCGTACGAGTATACGCCGTTACTGCGGCTCACCGGCATATTAAGCGAGGCCTAAGCAAGCAGTTAAAATTAAGTTTATGGCGGCTAGACGTGTAAGGTGTCTGAAATTGGCCGTATTTTCTAGCCCGCCGACACCGTGTTTCCATTGCACACGACGATAGTGTTGCCAACGTGATAAAGATCCGGCCCTTATTCGCTATGGCGATGCAAACACGGAATGGAGCACGTTAAGTATTCTTTGTGAAATGTTCATGGATTAATATAAATATTCTGTATGTCAATTTCTAAACGCGTTTATGTGCGATACGTGCCTGTTTTTTTGGTCAAAATAATTGTATGAACACGTTTATGTTTTGAGCGGGTTAATACGTGGTTTCAGTTAGGTAACGTGTGTCTTAGCAATTAAGGGCCCAGAACTCTCGTTTCTATTTAGAAAGTTATTATCCAGCCTTTGTTCTTTGGCAAATATATTTTGATAATGATTATGTATTTATAGGCCAGTATTTTTTTGCGTGCGCTCGTCCTTCGGCCACATAATATTACGAATAGTTTTCATGCAGTTAGTTAAATTACAATTTTCACTTTGTGCGGGTTACAATCTTATATAATGTAATCATATTGAATTAAAATAATTACTATATACAAAAACATAAATATCAGATGTATTATTATTGCTTTCATTGTGACGTAACTTATGACGGATTGAACCTGTGGAAACAAACACAATTTCAGCTTCATATTGTTCTTAGCGGCTTTGTAACCTAATGTTTATTATGAACCTAATATAACTTGTTATCATAGTAAACATAGTTAAATTATAAAGTTAATTATTGTTGACAGGGCCCTGAAAATCTTAAACAAAATGTTTATAAAATAGTTACACAACTAGTTTATACTTAAAAGTTTACAAACAAGTAAGGAATTTTAGAACAAAAATAATTAATTGGCTTCGATCAAAAATGTTAGAGTTTTATTACCAGAGTAGAGTAATTATTTGATAAGTGATTTGGTATTATCAATAACGCTAAATGAATAATTGAAACAAAACAGTCAAATGTTTTCTTCTTCTTTCTTATTTTGTATTTTTGGATGTTATTAAAGGTTTTTTATTTAGTTGGACCGGAAATTCAGGGGTGGTATTCGCTCCATCTTTCATGCCGGAAAACAATGTTACTAAGTAGATTGTGGGTATGTTCTGGTTTTAAATGTCAGAAATGTATTATACGAGTATATAGTGCTTTTTCAAGTATTATTATATTATATATTATAATAAGGGTTATATGTTTTCGTATTAAAGTCGTTTATTCGTTTATCGCTATGAGTGAAACGTGTCATTTATGTTATCAAAATATATTTTGGGACGGTACACGTTTCAAGTAATATACATTGAATAATAAGCTTGTTTCAATTTCAATTTCAAATAGACGTTGATAATAGAATGAACTACGTTTAATAAAAGAAAACAGAAACATTCGTTGTTAAAATTAAAATGAGATGGTGACAAATTAAAATTTATATTAAGTAAAAAGATTTCTTGTAAACAAAAATATCAAGTAATGAAAACAGATATAAGAGGATCGGAGGAGAGGGACATTAAAACAGGAGAATAATGATTATTGCATATTAGAGTGCCTATTTCTAGGAAGAAATAATCTTAATTTGTTAACAATAGCAATTCGCCTGAAGTTATTTATTCAATTTATAAATCTTCAACGTTTGGTTCACTTTGTTATCCTTTCCAACAACATGACTTTATCCTAATCATGTTACCCTATTTTTGTATATTTTTCAATTTTTATTAAATACCATATCGCACCATTAGGGCGAAAACATTTGAAAAAACGATTTTTGAGTTACGATCTTAAAAAGACTATACGATCATATTTTTCCGTTCCGTAAAAAATAAAACGTCACGTTCAGGCTGGAACGGGACAAAGCTGCAGTAACGGAACTAATTATTTCTTACTGAACGATAGATATGATCGATATTTGTAAATATAACACGCTCAATCTAGTTATTAATGTTATGATTGTATGTACTTATTTGTGTGATTTTTTCTATTTTGATATTAAAATATACAGCATTATACGCTTTTATTTATTTATTTTCAAACACGCCATTTCAGTGTGTTCAGTGATTGACCAGAATCAGGAATCGGATATTGTAAAAAGTCTAATTGTTTTTCGTGATTTTTGAGAAGCATTTTTATCATTAAGTCTTCTTTTTATTTGTATTTTAAAATAAGCAGGTATACAGACAGTGGAGTTAATGTAAAGTGGTTAATTACATGTGCAGAACACATGGGATTAAAATAAATTCTTCAAAGGCACACACACTCCAGGAATGTATTCTACAAAGTTAATATACTTTCTTCTTCTTCTTTTATGTGACAGCATTGTATCGACGGTGTCACCATGATAACTATAAACCCACAACACCTTATCTAATATTATTAATAACAGCAATGCCATATCTAATAGTATATACTATTACAACGCTTCGTCTAATATTATTTACAATTACAACGCCTCATCGCCGCCGACTTGGTTAATGACGTCTTGTATCAAAACCAATGTTTGCGCTGCCCCAGTCTCGAATTTCTAACTGCTACAAGTCTCATTTGAAGTTGGACAGTTTGCGATTGCTCTAAACTTAGCAATTACAAGAAGCTAAAGTGCACTTTGGAACTATTTGCTAACTTGCATATCTTTGTGTTGGGTAGTACATAAGCAGTGATTTAACTCACAAACTGGTTTGACGGCATGATCATAATAATCTTAGGAGTGCGATGCTTTGTTTGCTTAATAAACATGAGTTTTGGAAATAAGTAGATATTTTATCGCATCGCTACTGCATCGCTACAAAAAGTCGCCATGGGCGAGGGCCTTAAAGATGTTAGATGTTGAATCTTGTTTTGTAGTTGCTTTTAAAATGTCAGTTGATGACCCAATTAAAAATATCGAATCATGGGATGTCGTGGGATGTTAGAGATAGATCCCCAGCTTGTTATTTTGTTCTATAAAATCTTTCTATTATTTTTATAATAGTAGCAGGGTAGTTTATAAAAATTGGTCCATGTTACACTAGTCGCCTAATGTTAAATGATAACCTGATCTTCCTGATCCAGTCAAAGTCATCTCAGCCAGCTCGGTCCAATAACGTTTGGGATGTTACTCTCTACTGGAAGTTACTGGTTAATTAATTTTACTTTACGATATCTGTCTATTATTGGAATTGTTTTTGACATTTGGTCTTTTGATATACTCTTGTTTGGTTGGCGTTATCTATTCATTCTTTCAACGAAGTTACTTGCTGAAACATCCGACTTCTATACAAGTTCCGATTGTAACCCAACGTTTGTCCGCGTCGAGTCAACAACTTAGTATTTATCCGAAGTTCCAGTTAGACAGCTCGCAATTACTCGTAGTGAGTGTCCCCTAAATGTTTGCAAGATTGTATAAACTTTAGACAGGACAATGTGTTTATCTATTTATAATTACCATAATGCCATAAACAGCTTGGATACCAAGCTGTTTATGGCATTACACATGCAAATTAAACAAATTCGATATATATAATATACAAGTAAACACAGACGTATATCAAACTAAACTAAATAAAAGATGAATAATAAATCAATATTTAACCACCAAAGAGGTTATTCAAGAAATATAATAAAGAATAATTCATCAAAGAGTTTATTCAAGGAATATAATAAAGTACAATAATTTCTTTAATTTTCTGTTAAATACAATTCGAATAATCTTCACAATGATACAGTTTATTATTTTTAAGCGATAAAGGTTAATAAAAAAAGTCGTAATGCTCAGCCGGCTATGTTACATGTCCATGTCCAATATTAGAGATATAACTAAACACAACATACAAAAATTAAATCCCACTTCTTGGTACTCCAAACTAAAACCAACAACACTGGTAGTTAATCCCAGAAACGAATCCGTGCTGTCGCTAAGCACCGAGCTGATAAGCCACCTGCCATTTTACAGCAGCAAAACTTCCAAATCGAAAAGCCATGTTCGCCATTTAGCTTAATACAGATCTGAATTCGAGCTTCAGTTGAAGCTTGACTTTATCCCGTTCTATTTGTAGTTCACCTAATGCATTTTTGGCAGTGATTTTTAGGTTTTTTTTCTCTAAGTATAAAATTGTATCCGCGATTTTTGTTCCCAAGGTTTTTTGGATCAATAATTCTACTTATAGCGTATCAAGCAATAATGATTCGACATTTTTCGAGTAATGATGGTGTAACGATAATTTGTAATTTTTAAAAATAATAATAAAAAAAAACATTAAATTCTATACAACGATTACATTCTACGATTTTTAGTTCATATGGCAAACGAACCCTAAATGTTTTGTAGAGGATAACTTTATAGTTTATGATATACACTAGTTTATGAAGTACCCGTTACTCGTTTTATAAAAACAAGAGGATTTCAGGATAAGTTTCATAAAGTTTTCAAAAGCAATTTGTTAATAGTTTCCGAGTCTGCATTTGACTAACGTTTTTTCTATAACTTGGACGTAGGAAACTAGTATGCAGTCCATCTGATGGTAATCAATCCAATATTAGATCGTTCTTTCCTTCGAAGTTCTTCTTGAACTCAAACACAATTTAAACTTAGCTGGAGGGTTAACAAAAATATTAGTATATCGCTCCTTCGGTGCAACAATGACACAACTGCTCAATTTGTTATTTTACATGAGAGCACTTTAAATATTTTTTTT
>DWGW01001926.1:0-10471 GCA_018247775.1 Udranomia orcinus
ACACTGGATGTATGTTATGTAACAGTAATTATTATGTACAGGGAACTCCTTTGCGAGCAGGAGTCGAAATTGTAGCACCGCAAGCAGCTTATCACGCCGCCGATATTATATATGAAAAACAGCTTTGAACGTTTATTGAAGATGTATCAAATTAAAATTTATTAAAATTTTCTGATACCACTTTGTGTAATTTCAAAGGAAACTATGATCTCAGAAACTATCCAAACTTCATGAATTTAAAATGTTGGCCACTTCTCATACCTGGTAAGTTTAAATTGGTACGGATTCCGATGTCAGATTCGCTAACTATCCGGCTCGAAGGACCAAACTTACTGTGAAGTGACTGAATATTTTATACTTAAATGTATGAATACACAAAATGTTGACTATTTCTAAACTATCACAAGAACCCACAGTGCTGTGTTCCGATATGAATAGCATTTTAATTCGGTTAACCTTACAGACCTTTCCATCTTATCCTCTCTTTCTCTGCTCCACTTTAAGAGGCAATTGGCATTACCTTTAAACATTTATAATGTTACCAACCTATTCTTTTTTGTCTAAAACAAAGTATATTTATTGCGTTTGACATTCGTTCAAGGCAATCTTTTCCCTTTTCGAATCGAATCCCCTTCGTATACCTACTCACAAAAGTATACTTTCTACTCCAAATACGAGTGCCAACAAAGGAACGTAATGACGTCAGACAATGATAAATATATGGTCGTACCACGTCTCTAGCAAAGACAGTTCAATTCTCTGTCCAAATATACATTACTTGGCCTGTACGCTATGCGTATTCTGCGTTGGATACTAAACTCGCATTGGATCATGACGTAATATCGTATGACGGCATTGTGTTTTGTTAAGAAGTTCTTTAATCAATGCAGGTTACCTCATTCGGAAGAGGGTAGGTGAGGAGGAGTCTTATATGGGTTAGACTGGAGATGCGTAAAGCTGAAAGCATTATACTCGTATAGTTCCAAGTAAGACCAAAGTGGCGCTAGTGTGCAATGAGGGTTCGAAGCAAAAATGGTTATATCTGGAGTGCAGTGTTGAGTGAAACCATAACTACTCACGAAGCGTTTGTAGTAGAAAGAATAATTTCTTTCATTTTTTTGCAATATTAGCTTATGGTTTCTATTTTATCTATCATTTATTAATTTTCTCCATCATACATGCAGACGGTGCGCCTTACCTCTACACTATATCCACTCCGTAGCTTCATGAAAAAATAAACTATATAACAAATGCTTCATTTTCTGAAACTGAATCTTGTGCGTCAGTAAAAAGGTTTTGATTAGATTAGACAGCGAATGAGTTATGACGTAAGCGGAGGGTAGTACAATGTTTGTCAGGGTGGGTAGATTAATTAATTTAGAGCGAGGCGGGGCGCCAATACTAGTTTGTAGGCCTGTTAAAGTTTTATCGCCCCATCGTTGATTGTTATTGACGAAACGTGTATAAGCGTGTAGTGTAAGTTTCCTGAATTAACTCACACTGGCACCTTGCTCTATTTATGGTACTCTTTCGAAGAAGCTCCCGCTCTCTACTCTAGGTATACTCTATAAATCACTATATACCAAAAAGCAATTCTTTCTTTTACGTTAACTTAACGTTTAACTTAAATTATTTCCTGTTCTTCTGATTTGACAGTGATGTTATGGCGTTCTTGATAGCATATGAGCAAATAAATGTAAGGCTAGTCTAACAAGCGAATTCATGTCAAAACAGCGGTCAAGTCTGAGTCGTATTTTCCAACTTCAAGAGTGTGGTAAGGGAGATTCGCTTAACTCCGGCCTCCCAACGAGGTCTAGGGTAGCAACGCATTTATGGTCGATATAAGAAAGAATTTAATAGAAAAAGACAGCTTGCAAATATATTTTTGTATATATTTTTTTCGATACTTGAAGTAATTTATTCAAGGCAGGGATACTTTTCTCATATGTAAATAGAAAGAGCACCAGTACATGTTGCTACAAAATATCGCAAGTCTGACCACTTCTTGAGAGACATGCGAGACGCTTCAGCTAAATGGGTCCCTTTCATTCCTATCTTGGGAGGTCCCGTGGGAAATTTCTGGCTAAAGAGCTCCCGGTTATAAAAGGAAAGAGGACGCCGCCTGATTCAAATGCTGGGATAGACTAGGATACGATAAGATACCGTCCTCATGCGAATAAGTCTAGCTGGCCAAATAATAAGTCTATTATGTATGTACTCTTCGTTACGATTTCTCTTATATACGAGTATACTAGAAATATAGTTAAACCGTACCTGTTTTCCATATCTTAGTACTTCGGAGAACACGTTAAGTACTCACTCCCGGTTGTTATCAAGTAAAACGTTATTTTACGTGACAATTGGATACAATAATTAATATCCAATGAGTATCCCTTCGATTCAGTAGTTCTAAATCACTTTTCAAAATATACTATGATCAAAACATACCTTGTATAACCAAAAAACACTGGATCACGCTCCTGTAGTACCAACTGCAGAGTAAAAAATATAATTTACTAAATACGCACTAAGAGACACTGTAAATAATCCCCCGTTGACCAGGTGTTTCAAATAAAATCACAATTCTACTTACAACTAAATATAGCGCAACGTCGTACGCAAAAAGACATAATAGCGGTGAAGTTTGGTCTCATCCATCATTCCTCGGCGTCGTTGACAGGCGCGGAAAAAAAGAAAAACCGAACTCAACATGATAGTCATTAGCGGTAATTAAACTACAGACATACCAACTTACTTCAATGGACTCCGAACAACAAATTAAGCAATTCTCAACCTTAGTTACACTGCAAGAGGAAGAAAATTTTAAATTTAAACTACGACTTTACTTGGTGAAACCGACGCGCGAGTACTGAACGCACCGCCCGGTGACAGATCATTCGTCGCTCCTGATTGGCCGCGGCTGAGTTGCCGCCAAAAAGTGCGTTCGAAAGACGAATGTCAGCTGTCAAGTTGTTCTATGCTTAAATTTGTTATGTGACATGTTTAAAAAAACAAATGTAATCTTGTTGAAAGACGTGTTTTGTTCTAAACAGTAGGTACGCGTTGAATAATTAATCTAAACACACAGTTCTAGTTAAATTAGCTAGTTAAACAATGAGTTCTTAGTATGGGTTCGCTTTAATAGAATCGGAAAACACTTATACGGGCACTTACGTCCAACAACAGTTTAGACTAATACGATTATATTGCATTATCTTCTATAATACTACCACAGATTATAAGACAAAGCAGATCGAACAGTTCTCAGAAGTGAAGCCAAGAAAATAAACAACAACATGGATTAGCTTAACAGGTTCAATCTCTATCACATACAATAAAGTAAGTTACTGACTTTGCCCTGATAAAAATGTTATAAAAATTGGTAAAAAGTATCACATGATGACGTAGATTAACTACGCTGAGATCTATTAAAAATATATAAAACCTTCTATTAGCAACAAGCAAGTAGTACACGTAGACATGTGTCCTTCGTGGTAATTGGTAAGTGATGAGGGCCCATGGACATTTTAATGAACCCCAAATAGAATTCTACTTTGGTCTGAGGCCGACAACTCTGTTCTTAGTGTAAGTTGTCTGAGTTGGAACGCCTCGTTATGTCTCTCTCCATTACTAAACCCTACAAACCAGAACACAGCCGTTATGGAGCAGAAGTATGTGGCAGAGTGGTCTGCGGGATCGGACCATAAGACACTTAGATACCTAATTTAAATGCTCAGGTCAGAGACCTAGACATAATTTTGAGTTCAATACCTAACTTAAATGCTCCTGTGACCTCGACATATTTTTTAACTCTCCATCAAAAATTAAAACCAAAATTGATAGAAACATTCAATCCACAACAGAAGGCCTGGGCGGGTTTAATTAAAACTACAATGACAATGGCTAGTACATTGACAGAAGTGTCATTAATAGTTTTCACGTGATAGCAGTTCAGCTAAGCGATCGCGGCACGAACATTGGAATGAAACCACACTTTTGTGGGATATTATACAAGCAGACATTTTCTTGTTATACACAACAGGGTGGCTTAAAGACGGTCTTATCGGTAGAGTAGCGATTTCTGTTAGACAGCCTTTGGGAACAGAAAATGGTGTATGGTATCAAAAAGATAGAGTACTTACTAAGATAATAAGTATGGTATAATAAAATAAATAAAAAACTATGGCGAAAAATATCATGTAAAATAGGAAATAGAATATACTCGTATTTACGAGGAAGAAAGAATTGCAAGTAAGTAAAAGCGACAGTTCTTATGTATATTTTTTTAAATTATCCCGAATTCGATTCGAAGATATCCGATTCTTTTAGGAAACTATATAAAGATTTTTTTCTTCCCTTCCCTCTTACTTGGCATGTATGCATTAGAAGTATAAGTACATTAGCAAGATATTTCACAATCCTGTTTTAAAAGCATAAAATTCAGACCACATACGAATTTAGAACACCGAACTACAACGCTTTAGTTCACATACATTTTTACATATTAGTTGATAGAGGCAAATTTCAATGTACCCTCCCAACTCGAGGGGGGTAGACTGACATTTATCCTACCCACTAATCTCCCCATTAATCATCGGATTTAAACGGACGTGTAATTAACGTTGTTATAAAAAATGCCCGAATTTTGGCCAGAATATCGATAGGGCAGGTCTTGTAAATAATTGTATCGGATGTCGGTTCCACATACTATATACAAGCGTTTCCATTCGGCTTTCCTCGCACGTACTTACTTCATATGTTTTGAATCTTAATACACGCACTTTAAAGTTATTTTAAAAGCAATATTATATGCAAGTATGTTGCATCTCCTAAATGTTCTAACCAGATAAGAACCCTTCCATGCCTTAACCATGTCATGGAAAAAAATATTTTCAATGAATCTTAAAATACATGTTAATCTTAAAACACAATATGATTTATTACATTAAAAAAAAACACGTGTGTCGTACATCTTTCTCTCCAAAAACGCTCTTAAGATTTCAACCAATAATTATTTAAAAGGCTCTATCAAGATAAGCAATAGCGAGGTATTCGAAGTGGTGCAGCATAATAGTGTATTCCAAACCCATCCCATTTGTGGTAAAGTACCTAGCAGTAGAACAACGGGTTTTAGTCTAAATAAAACCGAAACCAATGCCACCCTACAATACCAAAACTAAAATCCATACTAATCAAGGAAACCGACAATTTTGACGAATAATTCGTCAAAGTTCTTCGAGGCGTGGTTGCGTGAATAACGAATAGACAGACCACCTATTGTTTATAAGATTAATTCCACTACATTTCTATATATCTATCTAAATCTAAAGGCTTTCGCACAAACACTTATTAATACTCTTAAAATAGAAACTCCTATACAAGGTACATGACCTACTTTATCATTAATATTGCTGTTATAAAGCGAAACAAGATGTGGCGGTAGTACCTCCGCAGTTGAATAAGTCAAATTTAATTTATTACTAGCTGACCCGGCGCTCTTCGTTCCGCCTCAATCATTTCCCTGTACCCGTCCCGTCCCTCTATTTTAATTGGCACATTTTATTTATGAATTGATTTTTATGTGTGAAAACCGCATTCAAATCGGATAGGCCGTTTCTGAGATTACCTTGCTGCACAAACGCACAGACAACAATACAATTTTTTTTGGGTTCTTTTGGGTGTATTTTTTAGTAAAGACGTAAGTCACTTACAGATTTATTATAAATGTAAAGATTTAGATAGGCTATTATTGATTCCAATAGGTCCACTATAAATATGCAATACAATATACGAGGCAAATAAGAAAGTAATCTCCCAATAATAAAGTGCAGTGACATTCAAAACTTGCAGATAATAGGCTAGGAGACAATTACTGCAGCGCCACCATTTATTTGGAACAGACTAAACGCATACATACGAACGATAAATATAAAAACGGCATCATACATCAAGAACATGCTCGACGACAGTGCCGCTTTCATTATGGTTATTACAGCGTGATTTATCCGCGGTGTGAAAGTAACAGATGTGTAGTGCATTCGCAATGGGTTCAGCCGTGTTTAAAAGGAGTCGAGCCAAAGTGCCATTGTGGGCCGCCCTACAAGAGAACGCAAAAAGAGCTCCTTCTAATTGTTTGCGCTTTCTACTTCCCCCAGCCCTCGTATTGATGGAGATACCATTGTCAATAACGCCGCGCAGAGTAATTATTATTTCAAAGCGTGCACATCAAATTTATATTAATGATGAATGACACGCAACTTTTGTTGACGTTCGCATTGTGTAGAAAAATTGAAGTGCCACCCTCTTGGGTGAATAGACACAATGTGGACGGACGATCGCAATTGTTTACATATTTGTATAATCTAAGAGCACGACAAATATGTTTTGGCTCTTTAAAAGAACGTATGCAGTGTTTGTGTTACCGAATAGTTGGTGGTGAGGCTTTGTTTGAGCTGGGTTGTTTGAAAACTCCATTAGCTTCGATCGATATTTCCGATAACATCACTAGAGGAACAGAACAAGCGCTCGTCAAACCCCGATTCTTTGTTTTCAAATCGCATTGTTGGTTGAAGGGGTTAGATTTGAGCCATTTTTTGCGAACTTACTTTCCCCCCGGAGGATTAAGTTCCGACCGCGGGAAACTCTTTTACGATCGTCATTTAATGCATTTTAAATGATAACCAACTAGTTGTTCTCTAACATCTAACTTTTAGGAGGCGCCTAAATGTAAATGTGTGCGCATTACAATGTGGTGGCGCACAGTGTCTCTTAATGAGGCAAATGTAACATTTTAATCAGGTAAATGTAACGTAAGAGGGAAAATGTTGCTTAAGGATTGAGGCACTTCATTTAGCCGTTATCTCTATTTAAGTAAAATAAAAAATTTGCTTTTGGAAGCAATTATATAGGTATCCAGGCATCTTCACTTAAGAGCTCAATAATGTTCGTAAAACCATTAAAAATTATCTTGTTAGTCGAATAAATTTTTATGTTTTCCCCGATTTACCTCGGCTGCCCATTCATCCCTCGGCATAGTATTTCCACGTGTCCCAGTTTCCACCTTATTCTCTACTTTCCGGCGAAAAAAACAAACGGTCCCACATTTTTTGCGCCAGCTTGGAATATGAAAAATAGCCCAGAAAAGGATTAGATTGCGATGAAAATGCTGCCGTCCATTCATCATAAAAATCCATTTTTAAAATGAATTCAGCGTGAGAAATTCTCTTTACACTCAAAATACGTTTTATCTCGGTAATTCAAAGCATACGCGCCGCTGCCGTTGCTGAAACACAAAAAGATTTGACAAAGTATAAAATATGGGGGCCTATTTCAAACAGTTACAATGGGTGGCCCGAAACCTATCAGCACATCGATATAGGGAATCTGCACCACGAAGCAATCCGTTTAAGGTGTAATAAATCACCTTGTCCCTCCCTTGCACTGTATCGGAGCTATTATCAAGGGTATTCGTGCGTATTGTCTGTCGAACCCCTCCGGAGCCAGCAGATGTGTTGGGGGACAATTTGATTATGTTATTACGATCGACCCCGCTTAACGGACTTTTGTCATATCAAAAAATTGTGCATCGTTTATAGCGCAAGTCGTAACACGTGTGCCTTTAATTATTTTTATGTAAATCGTATCGCAAACGAGCGGTGCACCCGGTTAATTAGCAACTGCGAGAATTGCAAATGAAGTAGGTGTAGCTTTTTTGGTTCATTTTATCAAATGTTGAAACCCTTTCCTGTTTCACTAACTTGACACGAGTCTCTTTCCACAACTGGAGAAGGCCTAGTGGATACCGTTGCTCTGATAGAGACTGGCGAGATGCAAAGCAATCAATTTATGGGAGTCAATCAAACTGCACATGAACTTGGAAAGGTTTTTTGATTGATATCTGTCAGCATCAATCGAGACCAACTTAAAAGGCTTTTTGAAGCACAGACCGCGTAGAACTAGTGGCCGAGAGGTTGATTGCGACGATATTCTCTTGCTCAACCGTATACAATACACATCGCGACGCTAGTTGCGATTAATCACATTTAACCCTAAACTTGGCAGATATTTTTTTTATATATCATAAAAATATTTATACCACTTAACCCTAATGACTTAAGGATGTCTAAAAAATAAGCAAAAAAAGTCTCATAAGAAAAATTAAATAAAAAATCACATGTATCTTATGGGATGCATTGCCAAGAGCATTAGAAAATATATTTATATGTTTATTTTGATGTATCTCCATAGACTCATTACCAAGAAAAGGGTTAATATAATACTTACTACGTATAAGTCACATTTCATATAATACTTGCTACTAAAAATAATACTTACTAATATGCTTGTATTACTTCTCTTTTCTAGTTTATGGGCTCGACAGTGACCCAAAGAAAGTAGGCTCGATCCATCTACAAATTTGGTACTAGAACTGAAATGAAAAATAAAATCCACGCCAGATTATATCTCGTTTATCGTTTATTAACTTAATCTACTTGAACAATTATGTTAATAGTCAGTCATAACATGGTTTTTTCTTGCGCTACCGTAATTGGGTCACGAGTTGCTCTTTCGCAGTATTCTAATGGAGTGTTTTGTGTTTGAAAGATGATATCAGCGACTCAGTTCTAATTAAATACGTGTTCCCCCTTACCTACATAATGGGTTGTGGAATACGTGACATCTCTAAAGTAGGCTGTTTGGATGGGTACATTAATGAAAGGCAATTCTGTGAAGAGACGAACATTTAAATAATTATTCTGTTCTCAAAAACATTTTGCATTTTGTACACATGCAATAATCTATACATTTAATGGCACACGAAATGAATTGTTTCAATAATTCAAATATATTTTTACGTGAAATTTGGTAATCAGGGTGTAATAAATATTTTCCGATTCCATATTTATTCGTTAACAATCTGTCGTATTATCGTAACTGAGTTAATTGAATTATATAAAATATTCAAATCCAGTTTGATATTTTTTATTTGTACCAAGAATGAAAATCGACTTTACTTTGACCTAAATAACAATAATCATATAAACTATTTGGAAAAAAATCACACGAAAATATTTTGTATACAAAAAAGAGATCCAGAAATTTTATTAACGAAAACAAATTCTAAGCGAAGACAATTGCAGGTAAAAAAGTAGATTATGAAAATGGATGAATTTTGCAATAAATAATAATATTAACTATTATATTCCAATAATAAAAAAATATGGCGAAATTTTATATAAGGAAGGAAGGAAGGAGATACAGATAAAAAATTACCAATAAAAGAAAAAAAAAACAGAATAGAAACATCACTAGAGACAAAACAAAAAACAATTGCAAGCGAGAAAGAACTAATGTAATTACACCAGATTTCATCATGGTAGTACTCGATGTGATCGAGATACAAAAATCGGGAAAAGAAAAACAGGAAAGTACGACAAACATTAAACCCACGAACAAAACAGCGAAAGCCATTTGTAGCGCAATCAGATGAAAAAACAATAGCGAGCAACGATGATTATATTTCATCGGGAGCCGTTGGTACTTATGTTAATAAGGTCATTATTGTTGCGTGTTTTGTTCCGGAATACAAGATTTGTTTCATTTTAGCCAATAGCCCGATACTGTTGGATATTTCGATGTTTATAACACTTTTGTTATTAATATCATTGAGTTATCGATGTAACTCCATTTATAGCGTCATAAAACATTTCTATAATATTCACATTCATTGGCAAAATTAAATTTGTTCGTTGATTATAGGTGTTACGTGTATATTGTATAATAGACAGATCACGTATATTTTTTTAACGGCTAAAATAAGTTATTACCGTTCGTATGTTGTTTTTTTTAATTTATTCTTAGCCAAAGACGTAGATATAATTTTAACCTTATATTTCTAAATTCGAATAATGGAATACCATTATACTTATTAATATTTAAAAAGATGAAAATAAAAGAGAGAAGAAAAAAATGAAAGAACAAACAATGGAATCGTATACAACACAATGGTATATAAATATAAAAACGGGTCTTAACGTGTATCCCCAAAACAAATAAGTTACTCAATATAAACTAGCTAGAGTGCTCAGCGTTCCGTGCTCGAACTTGACCAGCCATTGAAGTTTCAACCAATTGATTCCTAACAGCTACACAGTTGAAATAAACAAGCCACATGTGAACAAGCTTTTCCCAGAGTTCTCCAAAGTGCAATGAAGCTTTGAGAACTACAATAATAGTGTCTAAATTTCTCGCAACAAACAACACACGAAACGTTCACAATCGTTCAAGTTTAAATTAATCAATATTGTTATAACAGATATTATTTGGATTAACAATATTGAAGGACATGATGACATAATTAACATAACATTTAAAATTAATTAAGTCTTACGATGAAGTCGTAAATGCGGATTATGTTTGAGTAGAATTCTTTGGCTTGTAATACTCGTATAATCATAATTCATAGCTGCGG
>DWGW01001927.1:0-10470 GCA_018247775.1 Udranomia orcinus
ACCAAAATTTCGACAAGGTATACCAAAAAATGAATAGTGTACCAAAAAATCAAATTTTGGTAGACATTTACCTTTTTGGGGTTAGGTTAGGTTAGGTTTTGGTTTGCGATTTTTATTTAATTTGGTAAACATTTAAACCGAAGCCATTAAAAAAAATGTAAGTGACAATGTGACGTCTTATGAGAAATAAAGAAAATATTCTACCACCTTCAACGTCGTAAATCAACCGATCTGGCGTATACAAATTCAAAAAACCAATCAACGTAAGTTCCAACAAAAATAAAGGCTTTTAAATTCGAACAGAACTGTGTCGTTCCCGGTCCAGAAGTGCCGATCCCTGAAAACAATTGCACAACAATTTACACAGTAACGGCGATCCCGATATCGGTATAGGCGTCCTTGGGGACCCTTAAAATCGGGTCACAGTTCATTCGTGGTAATTCAACATTGCTACTCCCGAGGGAATTCTCTCGGTTCGGTAGGAAGTTATTTATGTATGGGGAAAATGTGGATTACGTGAAAGAAGGATTAGGGTTTTCCGGTCTATATTTCCTGTTGTTAATTCTTAAAAAAAATTAAAAAAAAAAAAAGTTATTTTAAAAAAGTTAATTTCTAAAAAAAATACAAAAAAAATTATGCATTAAATGGAGTACTTTTAGTAAACAATACGGGTTTTTTTTTAAATATTCAGATATTTGAAACTTATTAGTATTTTTTCTGATGCATTTAAATAATTGTCAAAATATTTATATACACATAAAGAATAAAGTAACATACAGAATTTACCAAATATTAGGATGTACTACTTTAACGAGACATATCATTATGTCGCTCGTTCGGTGCAACAACGTCACAAGTTCCAAAACCGAAAATTGACTCAAGTATGCAAAATTGTCTATAGGTAAACATTGTAATTGTTTGGGTAAATGAAGATACCTGCAAAAGTTAATTAATTGAACAAATATTTTATACCTACTCCGGATAATATTTTAGTAATTCGGAAATAAATTAAAAAAATTATAAAGTGCTCTCATGTAAAATAACAAATTGGGCAGTTGTGTCATTGTTGCACCGAAGGAGCGATATACTGATGAGTAGTTATTAAGCGAATGTTCATTGTAAAAAAAAAGTTTTATAAAGAGTTAATTTACGATCTATGTACGCTTCAATCGCATACAATTATATTTGTCTGTAATTGCCTTTACTTCATTGGTCACATGAATCCAATTACACTTATTACACGGTTTAAATTTTAATTGTTGTGGTACTTAATTCGACACATTACATGGAATACGTAGTATACAGTTTGCATTGATTAAAATTTGTCCATAAGTGCCGTAAACGATACGAGGAGCCATCGCATATCGCCCATAAATCAACATCAGTATCAAAGGCCCTTGACGTGTACAAGGCATTCCGGGGAGCGCTCGGAACGTCTTGGTAACGACCGGCGCTTGAGTGGCCATTCAACCGAACGCTAAGCCTTGCGAGCCGGACACATCTCCATATTGCGTGCTGATTATGACTCGTCACCGAGAGAATTAGCACCGAGGCCTGTGCAGTCGATGGTCCACAATATTGAGTTACTCAATTCCATGGGGGCCGTGATAGAGTCCGTTTGTACTTAAATAACAAAGGCAAACATAATGACATAAGGCCGAGGCCAAACTTTATCCTGATTCTTTTAAAAAGGGTTTCTTAGAAAAAAAAAATTACTAAGTGACAAAAATGTAGACTGATATTTTTTCATTACTACCCGCATTAATATGTACGAATTCCTTCACATGTCCTACAAAGCACGGAAACGCCCCGCTTCCATCGTTGTTCTAACAAATACACATCAACATTCCACAATGAATGTACAATAAAAGATAAATTCGTAACCTTTCTGTGCGAGGTTTGCGAATATCCGGCCATGTTCAGGGGACATTGCGCGCGTCACGTAAAGGTGTCCCGTCATTGCGTTGCGCTAACCGACGACATTACAATGTATTATGGACATCGGACACGCGTCGGTTCGAATCGGACAATGAATTTGTGAAGGGATATTGTCAATAACACTATTCGATTCCGTTATGTTGCGTTATGATTGTTGTGTCTTTGGAATTCTAAATATTTGTGTATAACAGTTGCCGCGGGTTTGCTCGCGTAAAAGGAGATTAATGGCCGACGACTTCCTTCTAAGCTATTCCTAACCCGATATAAATTCACTAAAACAAGGCGTGGTTTGACATTGCAACATTACAGTAAGACTAGACCGTCCACTATAAAAATGTAAATAATAAGATACATAATTTACGCGTGTAAGCTCCAATATTTAATTACTAATAAAACATTCCAATACCTTTTGTTTGTAGACTTACATCTCTTTCTCCGAGAACAATAGGAGATCGCTGGTGTATTATTAACATTGTTATGGAATATCAGTTATTCATATAAATTCCGGCTTCGTTTAGTAAGCAAGTTTTGTAAGCCTCTTTGAGGGACTTACTGCGGACTTCAGGGGATTTCATGGGAACGGCGATGAAAATATTGCTACAGAATAGTGCACGCCGTTATGACCTCTATTAATATAGAATATAGTTTGGAGTAAGTTTATGTAAACTAAATCGAAGAGATTAGAGTTGATAGTGTTAGTAAAAGCCGCTTATGTGCTTTTAGCCTTTTTATGGGCTTAGTCAATATAAAAGCACAGTGTAGCATTATCTTTTTTACTTATTTTTCAGCCCAGGCAAAGTTATAACGTTACATCACGGGTTTTTATGTATATTCGTAACTATTATAATGTATACATTTCAATTGATTGACACACTGAAATTAGATGGCTTTAAGAGACATTCGCGGAAAAACCAGATTCAAATAGTATTATTTTTAGTAATTATATTTTCTTGAAGTTAACGCTAAGCATTTAAAGATAATCTAGACCAAAATAAGGACATAACATTCATATGAATTCTAAGCATTTTATCTTTCCCGAAAACCTAATACAGTGTCGTTACCTAAGCGACGATTTGCAATAAGCGCATATACGTTGCAGTGCAAAATATTTACAAGAGTTACAAGTTATATGAACGCGCGATAAACGACCAAATCACAACTGGCAGCGAAATAAAGCTATTCTATTCGAACAGTGAAGTGGCAAGCTTCAATATCTGGACGCACGTCGGTTATGACGTCAGAGCGCCAGCGGACTGGAAACGCCTATCGCAGCTATAAATGTCAAAGCGGGCCGTTTTCATTTTTAACCCAGTGACTGCGTTTTTTGCGAATTCACGAGGTATGTTTCAGCTTTACGGATTTGTGATAGTAATACAATAGGCGGATACATTCGCTTTTTGTCATACCCGACATCAATCTGGTAAATGGTTTAATTGATTTTCTATCATCGCTGGGCCGTATATATTTATGTGCGAGGACAGACACTGGTTGATTTCCGATTGGCAATGTTTAGTTTGGAAAGTTATTTTATTAGGTAGGTGTTGTTTGTGTAGTGTGTGTTACGACGCAGATAATTCTGAGGTTGAAAATTGCATACCTTACATATACTCGTACATTCAATTTTGACAATACGGTTTATTCGTTTTTTTTACATGTATAATTACTGCGTCACATTAAAAAGTAAAATTGGATGAAATGATAAAACGATAATTATAAAATAATGATAGAGCTCTATTTTGACTTAAATAGATTGTCGAATAGATAAATTTTTGGAAAATCCCAAAAACAGTAAACATTGAAGTCGATATACAAAACAAACACACTTGCTTATCAGAGTCAACATTATTGCATTTGGAACTAATTCCGAGCGAGCCCGTCCACCGGTCCAGCGAGCCCCGGCGTCCCCGCAGCTGTCAACATTTCACACTCCAGTTCACGTGACTTGCGTAGCGTCGTTAACTTCCGAAATGTATTCAACCTTTCACATCGTAAGATTTTTACGTAGTTACGTTTGGCTACCTCGGCAGGGAATATTTTTTTATTCATCTTTATGTGTATGTTTTGTCGCTCATTTTGCGCAACTACGCGAAATACTATGCTTTCTCAAAAAAAAAAACCTTTTCACTATTGCCTTGAAGAGTTTCGGGATACACGAGGAAAAGATTCAAGCTTTCAATTTCTTTACTGTATAAATCAGAAAAGTTTCTACAAGAAAGTGGAACGTCAACAAGACATGGAAGATTGCCCGCCGTTTGCTCGTCCATCCGTTACAAAGTAACTTTG
The DNA here is from genome assembly GCA_018247775.1 of Udranomia orcinus. Classification (NCBI taxonomy): domain Eukaryota; kingdom Metazoa; phylum Arthropoda; class Insecta; order Lepidoptera; family Hesperiidae; genus Udranomia; species Udranomia orcinus. The sequence goes on from DWGW01001927.1 coordinate 4,222, forward strand.
AAGAAAACTGTATTTATTCTACGCTCTAGATACACAATTTCTATTAAGTATTATAACAAACATTTTAGACAAAAATCTTCAAAACACACTTATTTTAAACTATAACATAGCATATTACCATTTGATGAAAAAGAACCTATAATGAAAACTTATACCGTTTAGGTAGTAAAATTACAGTTGAAGAAAACCGAAGCTATGTGTCTATGAAAATATCTGTAGAAAACAATGATGTGAGCTACGTGTAAAAATAGTCTTAAAACACTCAAAGAGTACAAAGTAGTCAGAATTTTTAAGTAGTTGCGTTGTTTTTTTATGAAGAACGAGGCTTTGCCAGCTTGTTTTGGAGCTAAAGTGTTGCAATGTATGCGTTGCTATTAAGAAAACGAGTATGTATATGGGCCGCAGCCCTTTAATGTCGCACTGCTGGGCATGGGTTTCTTCCCACAACTAGAGAATTCCTGGAGCGTACTCCGCCAAGGTGCTCTAATACGTATTGGCGAAAGAACTGGTTAACGGCCAACCAGTACGTCGGATGTTTACAAATCCCCAATTGGACTCCGACAAAGTTTAACGATTTGTCTGTCGATAATAACTAGACCAACTGCTAACGTGCCCTCCGAAGCACGGACACGTAAATATATACGTGTCCTTAACGGTATATAATTTACAAGTAGATTGCTTCAAGATGATTATCATACAGTTTGGATGTTAATACATCACTTAATATCCCATAAGGTTATAACCCTGAGAGCGTGAAAGGCTATGTCTCGCGGGACGCATTCGTAGGCGTCGGATGAACGCTCATCACGCTCCGATGGACAATATTATTATATAATACATCTGATTTATCTAAGAACTACATAATATCTCTACTTTTGGTTGTTGTCTATACTATATGTAATAATAAGTTTAAAGTCGTTTGTTTTGATTTAACAAGCAGAAACTTTGTTTGAGGACACGTTATAACCTTATCTCCAAATGGGACGAAGACAGAAGAAAAGAAGCCACACATACTATGCGAATTGTCTTACATTACAAAAATGTATTCTTATTCTTAAGGATTAACTGTAAACCCAAAGGTCGTGGGTTTGATTCCCCCTCAAAAAAATGTGATGTGGTAAGTATATTTGTCATATTTTTGTGTCTAGGTGGAAAATTATTTATAGAAGTAGGTTTTCTCGTTTTATCATCCTTGAAAAAGTTTACTAGCTTAATAACTTTACGGAAAATATAAAACAATAATATTTTTTCTCAACCGTAAACAGCGCTTACATTATCGTTACCAGAAATAGATTATCCCACTAGCCAAAATCTATATCCTCCAATCAAATCCAAATTACACGAAAAGGCAGAATCACTGGAAATATATTTGGTTTACGTCATACTATGCCATTATGTTGACGAGGATAAAGGAGTCAAGCGAATATCTGGATCACGTTAAGACTGTCATACAATTTCTGTCCATTCACTAAAATGTTCGAGTTAGATAACGTCACGTTTCCGACAAATGATTGTGATAAGTAACACTAAAATGAGGAATAAATTGGGGAAGGAGGACATGTACTTTTTATAGCCCACCGTCAAACTGCAATATGACACAGAACACTACTGTCATGAAGATAGAAACCTCTAATAAATTCGCATGTAGAAAGTACTTTAATAACTCAGCTAGTATGCTACGGAATAATAATTCATTTGATTCAACTAAAACACTACAGATAACAAAAGAACATTTACATAACAAGTACCGCAGTCAATTTCAACTTGTATTATCGGAATAATCTTACTTTACTCTCATTCGATCCCATATCAATACATTTATATTCACGTCCCATCCAAAGATAATGCCAAAAAGCTATCCAGTATTAATTGTTATTGGTTTAGTTAGAAACAGGGACGGACTGACTTGTCGCACTCTAAGCGAACCGTGACAGGCGATTAACGATTATATCATAATATTATTTCTTAGTTGAAAGATAAAGACCGTACAGCATCAGATTTGAACAGCATATTCTTACAAATGTATTGATGTGTTTTGTCCATGTGTGTCTATTGCAAGGATGACAATTATTCTGGAGCAATAAGCGGAGGTAATATACGCCTTACTTTACAATTTGTTTGAATTTCTTACTATGGACTACTATGGACTACTATGGTCTACTATGGATTATTTTATATCAAACCAACATAGAAAGCGAGTGATAAAACAACCTGGATTTATGAAATCTAGAGATTATTGTTATAGTAATTATTAGAAGTGGAGGTGAATTGACTACGATGCTATCGAGCCGTACGGCTAATGCGCGATAAGGCCACTTATTTTTATAACAAAAAAATAATCGTGGTGCGATCAGTTCGTCGTAAGCAAAGAAACAAGTTCCTAAAGGTCGTCTAAATCCAATCTAAACACTAAATTTGGCCCGAAATAGAGGTGGAATTAACGAAATAACACGACTGCCTCTAATTACTGAACACTGAATTCAATGCGAGGATCTGCAGAATTGCGCCACTAACGATATTGTCGGGCGTTTCGACTAAAATTTTATTCGGCCCATGATCCAGACCAGCTCGCCCAGACGGCCGACCACTCCGTGTCCGACAATTACGCGGGACATTATACTTTCCTTACTAACGAACAATACGTACTACAGAAACTTTTTCAACGATTATTAAGACGGTACTGTAGGTAATTATTTGACTCGAAACGTGTATTACGGTAAGTACGACTCTGTGACTTATTTATAATACAAGAACAGGAAGGCATTTGTAATCGGCTTGAAGTATATTTTCAGCTTCATTTGGAACTGGCTACAACTGTTCCACTTCGAATAGAAGAAATTAAATTCAGTAGGTAATAACTCAATGAAGCAATCTGAGGCTCTTAACTTAACCTAACTCATTAACAAACTAAAATTTTGTTAATGAGTGAGGAGGGAGAATGAATCATGAGAGTGGCAACTGGATGTTTATTGTGACCACTTCTGCTCGTTAGTTTTTCTTCATACTATTACATAAAAATGTACTGTATTTTTGATATAAAGTTACCTTATCATTAAATTTCGTAAATGCGCAACATTTAAAATAAAATAAACGAGGTAAAATAATTATAAGTTATATTTCGTTTTTCGAGCGTAGAAATGAGTCGTTCATTTAGGCTGTAACCTAAGGCTACAATTATGTACCTCACTTATTTTACAAAATTGTACTTTTTTTTTAATATGTACCTTTATTAAAAGCGAAGAAGCGTCGGATTTTAAGCAATAAATATTATGTGGAAAAACTGTTAAATGAGGAGATATTCACAGCTCGCGATTATGAATAATGTATTTCAATAAAAAGTATCAATTGATGTTATTTATCATATTATAAAATAGCTCTCGTTTAGTTTTATTTTTCTCGCTTTAGTTTTATTTTTAACCAAAATTGATTTATATGTGTGATGACTAACTTGAGGATGATGACATCAATTTCGAATAAAAAGTCTACGCGAAAGAAATGGCAATCATCGACTTGTTTATATATGGCTGCAACCCTCTGATCCCTTTCTACAAACGAGGGGGCCAGAAACATACCCCGCCAGGCCGCTTCAATGTGAGTTCCTATTCCGACACCGACGATGTTTAACGACTGTCCATAGCAACGGAAGCTGACTGCTTAGCGTTTCCTCCGACGCACGGAAGTGTACATGAAAATGTCAGAATCGGTATCATCCATCCGTTGGGACTGGTCGCGCAATAAATATACTCGTAACAGATTCGTATTAATATTTTTTTTCCAAAAATAGTCACTGCTTAGCACTGCACTGCATGTAGTAAACATGGAGTTACATAATCCGGAGAGTTGCAATCCATTTTTTTAAATTGTACCAAACAGGTAACGAGTGCAATACAAAGAGATTTTGTAAATCCTTGTTCGCAGCGCTCGAACCATTCGCTCAAACAATCCTATAGGCGAGGGAACAGACTGGATTACTATTTGTTACTGGGGCACTTTGGTATGCGTTTACTGATATATGCCAAGCCAAGCCCAGGAATTTCAGACCAGCATAGTGACCATAGATAGTTTTTGAAGCAATGAACTAAAGGCAGATTGCATTGGTTTTAATTTGGTTGGATTTCTACAAATGTAATTAAACAATAAACGTAATTAATAACTTGAAGTTAATAATTTAAAAATTCTCACAATTCTCTACTGTTTCGAGCAGTGCAGAATATAGGATGGATAATGGATATAACCTACTTATTTGAAATTGTAATTTTAGAAGATCAAATTTAAATTTGCAAAAAAATTGTTTGAATTGTATACAATTAAAATTATTAAGTAACACGATATAATAATATCTAACTCATTTTAAATAATCAACAGTGCCCATTCTTTAACTGCTTGTTTTTGTAAGAAGCGTGATCAGGCTACAAAAAGTGACATTATAAAAATTATATAATTATTAAATATTTTTAGATTCCAGTTTGATCAGCGCCGAATAAATGAAGCCTTGTGCTGATTCACTAGCCGTGTAATGTCTCTTCGACATGCAATTGTCTCGATACAGGCTGTCGAAGACACACTCAATTTTAGATCCTATTTACATTTTTATTTTCGCTTGTTTCGCTTTGAAATAAAACAATAAATAAAAACACTAATCGTAGAAATATGTAATGAAACATGAAAACAGACCTATTTATTTATGTACCCATAAAGATAATGGCGGAAACAAGCTCGTGCCACTAGTCAGCACAACTAAGAGAATCTTATGGAAAAATATTAGATTCTAATCAATTTCTATCATAAGCATATGTACCCTCTACTTAGTTACATATTTGTAAACTACGTATGTATAGTACCAGTTTTATGTTATAAAAATACTACATTTAATTTTACGCGACAATAAAACATTCTATTTATGGCCAAATAAAACGAATCAATACTATTACCAAATTAAATTCCCTTCTAAATGTAGTCAATCGAGCGTCCCTTTACCAAACAAAGCGCTGCGCCCGACATTTGGGCGGCCATTCTCTAACCACCATTGTTTGTTCGACGCAATTTCACGATTAAATAATAAAATGGAGCAATAAGTCCATCAATGTCCAAAGCGGAACGCCCGCAAAAACCAACAAGCCAACTACGCTGTGATTAAAATTAGCATAATATCGGTGGATTATCCGCGGCCATATTGGACCATGCAATCCGGGACGCAATCTAGCTCCGGGAATTGCCGCGTAACGTGACTCTCCGGGGATTCGAACGTCACTGTAATTGTGTGACCTACTAACCAGTATTATTGCATTAAGCTGCACCGCGGTGGCATACAGCCTTTAGAATAGGGTAATTGAGCCAACTGCCAGAAGAAATTCAAATGTGAATCCGAGGTCTATTTGCTCAGTGCGATGCGGTTGAACATCGCCGTTTTGAACGTTTGTTGCGGCGCGCCGGAATTCGTTGAGGTGTATTAAAACTTAAATAAGTAATTAAGTCAAGCTTTTGTTTTCGCTTTTGAAATTAGAAACTTATGAAAAAAATAATGGTCACTGTTGTACTTTTTTTTTCACTTGCATTCTGCTTTTGCATTTTCTAATTATATTTGTTTTGTATCAGTTTTCATGTACTTTTATTAGTTTAAAGATGCAAGGTTTATTTATTGATCAACTTCTTCAAAATTAAAGGAATTTAAATATGATAAATTTCAAATGTGCTTATTAAACACTTCAATCGAATAAAAAATTGAAGGCTCTTTTTATTATTTTATAGAGTTACACACATGAATGAAAAAGTTCATTTTAAAAAGTACGTTAACACAGTAACGACTTATATAATATCGTTGGGTCCAAAATACTCTTGTAAGAAAATAAATCATTGTATGGAGATGTATAACGAGACGGAGCTCGCATTCGTCAAGCTCACTCATTTTATTACTTAAGGCGGTGTGTCGGCATTCATAGGCCGATTCGTTTTATGTAATTGGCTGTTTGTCATTTGCGTTTCGAGACAGTCGAATTCCTCGTTCGTTCGTTCATATTACAAATGCCTTTTTTATTACGAAGTCGCTAATAATCATGTTCATTTCGTCTCTGCATGGAAACTTGAGAACTTGATACTTAATAAAATGTCTTTTAAATACTTACTAATGAAATTCTGGATAGGACTTTGAATATTATAAGACTCGACTTATTTTATTATTATGAAATAGTGCATAAAAATTAACGAGCTCTAATGAATCTTTTTCTATAGTAGCCGGCAGAAGCAAACGCC
>DWGW01001928.1:0-10466 GCA_018247775.1 Udranomia orcinus
AGAATTTTACTTGTTTTGTATCGTTTTGTGACCGACCTCTACTGGAATTTGACAATTAAAATTATTTTATGAAAAATAATAAATAAGCTTAACCGAATCGATGGCTTTACGAGGGAGCGATATTTAGGTACATTTAATAATATTAATATTATACACCTAAATTTATGTATGAGATAATAGTATCTTATAAAAACTGAAAAGTATTTTAGTAGTAGTAGGTAGGTATGCCTATATATATTCTTGGGAGGTGTGATTGCTCAAAGAATCCATCTATCTGGTAAAAATGGATTTTTTTTATTTTTATTGTATCGTATGTACATATATATATAGGGATTTTATTGACTACCTATATGTGCTGTAGTTCTGAAAAAGGTAGGCCATATCTTATTAGGTTGTAATACTGTGTCCACAAAAATTTTAATTTTATGTTTATATAATATTGGCATGTAATCAATCGTGTTTGCAAGCGCGATGCGGCAGGTTTCTTCGAGGGAGCAGCGGCCCCGGGGCTGCCCCGGCGGCTTGTTAGTATGCCGATGTAATGTTCCCAAGTTGCTTTGTTGTTGGGATTCGCGTGAACTTTTGAGGCTTTGCTCCTGTTTATGAAGTTTGAACCTGCAATATTACGTTAAAACTAATACACAACACGCTGGGTCATGACGTCTATATGAGTTCTATATTACTTAGCAAGTACAAAGAGTCATGTTATTGTTTTTTTCCACGAAACAGCGACGATTAATGTCATATCTGAGTTTCATTATAACGAAGTAAGAATTTTTTAAAGCGTTTTTTTTCTTATATGAATTAAGAAAGAAACTATTAATCATTATCTTGTTTATAGAAGTTTTTTGTACTAATAACATAAACGCAGCAAACGAGCATTCAGTCCACTCGATGGTAAGTGGTTACTGCCGCCAATGGGCATCTGTAATAAGCCCAAGACACGGTCGAAGTTCTATCGAAGGTCGACTACGAATGCGTTGATATGTCTGAGTTAATAAGTCGGAACGTCTCAGCTAAGGGTGTCTTATCGCTGTTATAAGTAACAAATTGTGTATTGTGTTGTGAAAAATGTACTTTTAAGTATTCCTACTATTATGATTTAGCTAAACATTTTTATTCAATAAGCACTCAATAACGCGGGGCGGTGTTGTGTGTGTGTGTGTGTGTGTGTGTGTATGTACGCGGCGCCGCCACAACGCCGCGTCGACGCTAATTGTGACGTGTTAATTACGTTACGTTTACGTCCACACTCGCGTTGCTAATTGTCGGTCTGTCCGCGCGTGTGTTATGTTTGTAGTACACATATTCATTGCGATTATTCAACGAGCGCCGCTTCTATATCTGCAATGGTTTTCATTTATTGTCACTACCTAAGTCAGCCATTCCCTTTCATCGACTGAAGAAGGCCTGGGGCCAAATTTCGGTACGTCATACCATAGTCTTCTGTTACCCTTCGTTACAATTTCTAAACTCGAAGTTCTTCGGCGACTTAACCTTAAAACTCGAGATTCTTTAATATTCCATTCAATAAAAAATCACAATATATATTTTCTATACCAGATAACACTAATACTAAAAAAACATTTCTGATTCATGATTTACTAAAAATTCAATAGAAAACGCGGGACACAGGAATGGAATTAAAATTGATTAGAGCGAGCTGGAGTGGCCCCGGCGCCGTCGCCGTTATTGCTTACAAAAGGCGAAGGTTATTGTTAATTTATAGACCCTTCAATTAACAACAATTTGCATTTGAAGTACTGATTTATTAGATCGGGATAAAATTAAATTGCTGATAATTTGCTGTGGTTTTCTTATACTATTTATAATTAATCTTAAATATATATCTATGTACATATATTAAAATAATTTACTATTACGGCATTGAATAAGTATCGATTTGTCATCAACACGATTAAACACGCGTTACATTAATATATAGGTACACTATATGCATGTGTCCTGCGATATTTACTGCTTGAATTAAAAGTTTATATATATAGTATCATAATAAAAGTGATAGCTGATACTATTAATACCTCTATATGAAAATACATTATTACACTACTTTCAGCTGAAATGTAATTGCTTGATTTCTCGAAAAAGTCGAGCACAAAAAAGAAATATTTTTAAACCTAATACTTATATCTCATGTAATACAATAAATAAAATTGACACGCCACTGTGTATAAAGATTCTATAACATTGAATCTCACCTACAGTGATGACAACAACGATGGTCGCTTGTAACGTTATTGGTGTAAGACTTGCGTATGCACAAACACAAAGATGACATAAAGTTGCGGCCGCGCTGCATGCACGAGGACGAGTAAACATGGCGGCCGCCGAGCAGCCAGATTCCGCCATAAATAATTCATAAATGGCGTAGCGGCGGAGTGCCTCCGAATCGCCGAATGGCATTTTTCTCTGCTACTATATTCAGGACAAACCTGCACATTGGGTAGGGGTTAAAATAATCTTGGTGTGTATGCGCACCGCGTATGAGCGAGAGTTATTAGTTAGTAGATTATAAAATATAATGACGTCGTTTTGTATACAAAGTGTTTGTTTGTCATGTCATTTAAAGTAGAAGATAAGATATAAATAAAATCTGTATATGCATGTGCTGTTTACACGTTACCATTAACATGAAAACAGCAAGCAAGTAAAACGTTGCATGTCGTCAAAGAACAGACATGATGTCAGCGTGAAACGTGATCAGTAATTGAAAGCTAGATTCTTATCATATTAGTTCGGCGGAGTACAATCCATCTTGGAGATTACATGTAAACCCTTGTCTGAAGGAAATTTCACTCGGTAAAATGTAAAGCGAATGTAAATATTTCGTGTCGCAGTCGGCAGCGCGCTATTCATCTCGCCACGGTATCTCGAGCCAATCCTGAAATGTTGCTTGCTCTGCTAAACGAACCTCGTTTCTTGCGATACGTTATATAAACTGGTTCTGTCTATTCGTTAAATAATAAGTCTATAGTATAAACGCACCCAACCTGATTGAGTTACTTATATTCCTTGCTACATTTTCTCATTCACATGGCGATTTTCTTAGTTGACTTTAAACATTTTTAAACTTTCTCATAAAGAATATAAACCTACCAAAGATTACAAATACGTTAATTATTAGCATCACTACTATCAGTATGAGCTCGGAATCACCACAGTCGAACCACAAATAATTGTACACCTCTTTGTTTGTAGCGCGTTACTTACATTATGCAATTTAACGGCCGGGCAGGAGCTGACACTGAAAACATTCAGCTGAATAATGAAACAATGAACGCAGGCCCGCTACTTTAAAGTTTCATAACGCTTGAATATTGAATGTAACACCTACTGTCGGCTTTGATCCAAACAAAATCTTGGATGAACTTAATGCGCAATTGAAATCTTTCCCTTACAAGAGTGCTACTATGTCAATATTGTATATTTAAATAATAAAATCCGCACTACTTCTGTGTGTACATTATAAGTTGTACTGTAACCGTGTGATGTAATGTCCGTTTTTGATATTGCATATCATAGATAAAAATCGCGTGATAACTTAACGGTAGCATTTTTATAACGTAGAGGTAACGAACGAGGATGGAATCCATCAAATAGAAAGTGGTCTCGTCCATGACCATCTGAAATACCAATATGGAATCACCGCCTTCAAATTTGTCAGCAATATATCGGCGTTGTCAGAAATATAAATATGTCGGCGTTGATTCCTTAGAATCTGTAGAATCGTGAAATTTTCTTTACAATATTGAAATTGAAGTAGTATCCGAGTATTTTAATCAAAACTATGATTGCGTGCTCTGAATCAACGCTAGCTTAAAACGCGAGAGGAGCCGCATTCCGAAACAAGTATTATCTAGAAGTTAAATGAAAATCTTTAATACCGACTGGCATAGCTTTCATCCAGTACTGAGATTCTTAAATAATGAATAACAATACGCGGAGAACTTGTAAGCCTCTTTAAGAGTTGTCTGTCAGTATCCGCGCCGTTCGCATCTGAGCTTCATCTCGAGCTCTCTTCAAAGTTTTAATGTACAGAAAGTCATTTACACTTAATTTTCTGCATTCAATCTTTTGTAATGTTAAGGTTTTTTTTCTTCAATTATTATTTCGTAATGTAACTTATTCTTTGATAGTTTTTTTAATTCGTTCTTTTTTATTTTATGTTTTACTTGGCTTTGAAGGAAGTGTGATAAAAACAACATTAATGTAAATAGATAAATTAAACAAATCTTAGAAAGAATCCACCAATCATAAGGATCTTGAGAAATAATTTATTATTAATTCCTATGTACATTTACAAAAAGTTATTTTTCGTTTAAGCCACCCGTGTATGACACCGAATGTATAGGAAGGTAATAAAAGATAATGTTAATGTAATAAGCTCATGCGATTCATGATTCTCATAATCCTCACTCCTTTAGAGAAGGAAATTTACAAGCGCAGCCATGCAAGAATTTCAGGCATGTTTGGCGAATAAAGAACATTAAGTGATGGTAAAAGCCAGTTGCCCGGAAATGGTCCTCTGAAAAAGGGGTTGCGAAGGGCAAGATGTTGTGGACTGAGCTCATGTAAAGTATGGGAAAGGAATATTATTGAATTAAACAATTATTAAAAAATAAAAGAAAAAAAGATTTTTTTATAATATGTTAAATACAATAGGTAGACAGATAGTTGGTAAATTCAATTATTATTGTCGGTAGCGTTTGGCGCGAGTTTTGCGGAAAGTAAACTGTATGTTTGCAGCGACCAACATCGTAAATTTCAATCTGTATTTGGTGAAGATAAAAAATACGCTTTCCAGTGGACTCACAACTCCAAATACACACAGCACAATATCTAAACGTCAAGAATGAATATTCATTCACATTGATTGAAAATTCAGTTCGCAACAAATTAAAAGACAAACATATTTTGAAAAGAACTCATTCATTTAAATTTTATATTTAAACCAAATGTTGATGTAGGCCTTCCTAAGATAAAATGTTTTTAAATTATAATATTGTTTTTTTTTCGCTTTTGTTTCCGTGGAAGGTAAGATGGCTACAGAATAGTGTGATCACTACCGTTTTTTTATTAATGCTATAAACACAACACATATTATACATAATTATTATAAATATATTTTTATTATTGTTGATACCAATTCTACAAATCTAACGTTTATATAGTAAAAAGGAATGCTGGTATTTCTAAAAATGTATTGTGTTGCATGTTTGTGCGGAGACTATTGTTCCCTCCAGTAAGTTCTTGCACCTGAGAAGGAAAGGTGCTTTCAAACTTAGTTTTAGAAGTTGATACAAGTTAATTGGAAAATCCTTTTACCCACAGCCTTTCGCAAAATGCTCTAAGCCCAACCTTTTACTGAACACATTCTATTGAAAGAGGCACTCAAATCGCCCCGTGCCGTGCTCGGCCTGCTCCAGCACATGCGATGTACGAACGACGAGCATTGTAACATTCATATGAGCGTTAAACCCACTATTACATAATCTATAATTAAATAAGAACGTATGGTAATTGAGAAGGTTCAGAGGACTAAACATTTTTTCCAATTTAAAACTATTCATTTAATTTGCTTCCTGAGTAATGTTATGGATGAGATATGCTATTGTAAAATAAAATACTATTATTTTGTCGATATACATATTTACACTAGAGGAGTAGTATTTCACATGTAGGAATATTACTTAAAAAATCTTACATATAAAATAGACTATTCAAATAATTATCAATCTAAGGAGAAGCAGGTGGCACTGCAAATGATGAGTACGATGCACGAGTAGATAGATACTGCCTGAACTACATTACAGGGAGTGTACCGAAGTGGATTAAACAGTATCGTTGCTCGCCGCCCGCCTGCAGGGTTCCAATCCGTGCAATGGACATTAGATAAAATGTAGAGGTACATTTTTCTAAGCGTAGATTCCGGAGCAGATTGCGCCACTTGCCGGGGAATCGTCCGCCGCTTGCAAACGAATGTCGGCAGCTTCGTTTTTCGCCCGCTGTCCTCTTGCTTCGGATGTCTATTGAAAGGTGTTCCGTGTTATTTCCTTTATACGAGTATTGGCGCTTTGTTTGGTTTCATATTTGCTATGCAATTTGCTTCATCAATATTCTTCTAATATTATTGTATGAAAGCGTAAAAGAACTACTCGCTTTGTACGACGAAAGGGATGTGAGAAAAATGTTTTCTACGTTATATTTGTTTCCTGTAGATCCCATCGGATCCCGGACGTGAGGGAATACTTTAAGATCGTGTATCGGAATGGTCTAAATATAAGCGTAAATATAGGCTTAAAAAGGGCGTATGAGTGCCTAAAATTGCTTCTTTTGGGAATTCAAACCTTGTAGTTAACGTTAAGTTGATGTAGTTATCATTACAAATGTGCTTCTCTTTCCATCACAGTGAAGTTTGAATTGGAGCGTACCTTAAGAAAACAACGGTTGCTTAGCTCAACACATGACGTATGCGGCCACATACTATCACTATAGTAGTAGTACCTAAACGATAATATAACTTTTTAAGTCAAACTCAACTTTGTTACGAAGTATCACGTCAAGTTATGAAATCTTACAGGTCGTCAATTTATTAGCACATTAAATGAGAGTTAGATTGTATTACTTAGTAAGAGGTAGAGGCAAGTTCGCAATGAAACTATAGTTTAATGCACGTCCCTGCCGCGCCTCGCAGCCGCGCTGACGACACTTTAACGGCACTTGTCAACACACCTGATAAAGAACTTGATTTTCGAGATTTTCTTCATCGAAATAAAGCTTTATAATTTCCGAAGTGATCGTTGTATTTTGTGTATTAGGAAATCATTTTTAATTATCTTCATAGGTCTACAAAGAGAAATTAGAAATAGTACAATGTGAGAAACTGCTAAAAAGTAAATATACAAGGCGTTCGAACAGAATTGCAATGCATTTTTAGCCCATCAGAAACTATTATCGACGTAGGGGGAATTATTATTTGGACTGTATGCTCGTTTGTTGCCTTAATATAATTTAGAGTTATTAAAACAACATGCGACTTATAATCTTAAGTAATACAACACAAGTAGGTAACAGCAATTGAGAAATAGAGCAGTCTAGACCACTGCGCTGGTAAATTGTAACCTCTCTACGTGCACTAGTCCAGTAATCCAGTGGAGTAGGCATAAACGTGTTTCGTAGTTTATTGTCTGTCAAAAACACTAACACAATTTTGAAGATAGTTGTTACAAGCGCGACGAGCGGCGCGACTCCCGGGTTGTTCACCCGCGCCGCCGCCCGCGCTAGGGCCGCAACACACACCGCCAAACCTAATAAGGGCAGTTGAAAGCAAGAAAGTGATTTTTTTAAGTAGAAACTATTACATTATCACAATCCATTACAGATGTCCATGGGCAGCGTCACCTCTTCCCATGTGGTGGTCATGTTCGTTTCCTACTTCTCAGTTATAAAAAAATAAAAAGAGCATGCAGTACTCCTGGTGTTAAGTGCTCGCCGCAACCTGTGGACGTCTGCAATTGACAGGATCGAAGTTATTTGCCACACCTGAGGATTTAGTTGGGACGCTTCGGTTAAGTGAGTATCCATAACCATGACACCCTTCAAATCAGTACATATAACAACGCTACTGTTATAAGACAGAAATACGTGTAGTGGTGGTGCCTCTGGGTCGAACCGGGATATTCTACCACCTAGCGAAGTTAATTGTTATAGAAAGTATATTCGTGGATGTTTTGATGTAGCTACTACTAATACTACTACTATTTATGCTTGCATCAGGGTGATTAGGGATTTAAAATTAAGGAAATACATCTACGATTTTAGTTAGGATTCTTGCTAATCACACATGTATGTCTACGAATTGTAATCACTTACAATGAGAGTGGCAAATGGCAAATTAACCCAGTGTTAATCGAGAAAAAAGGGATATTCTATAAGAGCGTATCAGTTATATTGGTGTGGGTGATCCGGCTCAGCGTAATGTGACCGTTGCTTTACGGCGCGGAGTGGAGAGGTGCTCGGCGCGCCTGAATGAAGAATGCACGAGACGCCCTCCTGCGCTCGAGGAGCCGCGCGAGGATACATTTAGATTAGTTCGCATTGTGCCCCGACTTACACCTGCCTGAAATATCGCTTCTAGTGCCCGGAATTTCTCCATGAATGCATTTGTTCTAAGATTATGCTGCGACTGGGCTACGTAGGTGCTGTGGAACGATTTTCGATTAATATAATACCGCTCGTGTGCACTTTCTAGTGAAGCTATAGTTTTTTACTTTATCGTAAATATTTCATCGTACTCCAATCTAGTTCATATTCATTCGTTGGTATGAAAAAGCATGTGCAAACCAATCTTATTTATGTCACACGAACTGAAACTTTGCTTTATAGGCAATTATACTCCGCATGTATAAAAGGCGTTAAATATTCACCAACTGATATTGCTACATTATATATTTTTTGTAAAACAAATTGCGTGTTTTCTATTACTGTTTAATAGGACTATACTCGAAATTTCTCGTGAGTGCTAAAATAATAATAGTAATATTCAAAATCAGTATATAAAATGTAACTCCATGTAATAGCATAATACATAAAAAAATTACAATCAAATGAGTTTTTATAAACTTTAAAAAAGATAATGAAAAAGTTACACACGTACTTACATACAAACATTGATAGTTAATTAATAGCTTATAAAAATACAAAACAAAAGTTTAGTCTGCCATAAAAGTCCTTTACAAAGTGTCGTTTGAAAAAGCTCGAGTGCGGGGAACTCGAAACGATCAACATTTGCTCCACATCCATGTTGTACATTTAGGCGCTTCAGCATTAAACAAGACTGACACAAAATCCTCTAACGCTCGCTTTAAGCCGCGAAATAAAATAAAATTTCCTTAAACTGTTTCTTGCGAAGTTGTGATGGACGGGAACGAAGAAAAAACACTTCGCTGCAGCCCAAATAGTTTGAAACAAACACTTCGCCGTAACTGCGCCGCTTCCGAACTGTTTGCTCGCTCGCGACTAGGGTTGTCACCCACTCTGTTTTTGTCGCGTACAGGCCGATTTGAAAACGATTGGAAAACGCGGTCCTTGGTAGCCCATATGTATATGTGTAAATCTGTAAAATCAATAATTTGGTAAGTGGTAGATAATCTAGCACTTATGAGAATCCTATCGTAAAATATAACACGAATAAAGTTATATATTTTTTTAATTAAATGTATATACTATGTTTAGATTATTTTCAGTGTAAATAAAGTGTTATAATATAATATGTAAAAAAATACACAATATACACAAACAAATGGGTGCGAAGTGATGTTTCGTGAAGTAGGATACTGGCGCGCCAGCCCTACTGCCCAATCTCCGCGGCCGGCGAAGCGCACTAATCGCTCAGCCTCACATCTCTATCCGCTCCGAGTTTACCTCTTTTCTTCTATTTTAAAATCTTCTCTGTTCGTAGAGCACTTCACTTCATTGTTAAGACTCTTTATATCGCTCGTTTTCATAGCTTAACATACTACCATTTTATCGGTAAAGTTTAGCGTTTTATTTATCAAGAAAATTAACATTATTATTTTGATTACTTAGTGATATAAATACAGAAGAGGAAAGGATTTGGTCATAATAACAATAATACATATATATAAAGTCCTTTTAAGCACACCAGAAATTATTAGATGTTACAAGCGTTTGGCCACCGTATAGAATAAATCTTTACTGCAATGAAATAACACTGAAGGTTATATCGCATTAATTCTTTAATTTAGAAATGTACTCTTTTACAGTCATAGTCTCATTTCAAGTCTCTGCCTTCACATTAATTGAATGGTTCTTTGTGACTGCTCGTTATTGTACAGGCACGACGCAGTCAACTGAAGTCGGTAGCCTAGTCTTATTTGACCCACTATTCATACACTTGGGGCTTTAAATAAAACTTTGTAGCTCGCTTTGACTGGTATATGTACTGCACTGGATATTTAGAAATAAATTTTTCAGTTCGGAAAAATTATTGCTCTCACTGGAAAATAAATTTTCGGATAACTTTATGTGAAGACTAGGTTACGCCCGTTAAAAAGGGTGGTTGGGGTAAAAGTTGAGATTATTCGAGCATTACAGTTTTTGGCCTTCTCCGTTCCTCGGACTATGTCTGTGCCAACAATCCCACCATCTTGACATTCTGGTACAACGTGACCGACGTATAATCAATCGAACACTAATACAAATACAAAGCCTAAAAGGGGCTTAGGTATACTTTTATTTCTTTTTGGATTCGATAATCTATTTACGAACTAGATTGCCTGGGAAATATATATATTTTATTTTACTTCTAATATACAAATAGAATAAAATGTTAATAATTTAACCTGAATGGAAATCGAAGGTAGTAATTACCAGTATGTTAGTGTCGTGGCCAAATTAAAGATACACTTTCGTTTTTAAGCACG
>DWGW01001929.1:0-10465 GCA_018247775.1 Udranomia orcinus
CAAAAGAAGATCAAAGTGATCACATTAATGATCAATCTAGTCCAAGTGATTACAATTAGTTTAGTATGAAATGTGTACGTTGAAGAGATTCAAAGGTTAGGATTATCTTTTAAATCTCCGTACTCAGTACCTACGATCGATTCGTAAACATGTTAGTTTTTTTCAGTACCTACCTAAGTATAAAGATAACGTTTCTCTCTACACTACTTGTTCAATCATGATGTTAATTTATAACCTTTTTTTAAGATAGAGCAAAACTGAATAGATGTTACACAGGCTATCGAAGAAAGACATGGTAGATATTTTGTATAATAATTATAACGCCACGGTCAGTTCCACATAAGCTATTGAAGAAAGGCATCGTGATTTTTTTGTATATATATGTCATAATATATGACCATTGGCGCTAACTTCATATTTAATAAGGAGTATACATAATTCTTATTAAACATTTCACTGTGAATATTATAATATTTAATTAAAATGAAAAGAAAATAACGTCACAATATTTCTCCGTCCTTAGAAGATTACTCGCAACGTTATTTATTTTATTTCGAAATAACGATTAGCTGGATAATAAATAAAACTGCATTTTAATTACTGAATATATAAAAACACCGTCGCAGATTAGATCATTATGCAGAGATAACCTCAATATCATCAGCATCTTTGTATTTTCCGGCATCATATGACCTTAAGTTGCATAAACTGGCTATGGAAATTGTTTGTAGGTTAGCTATTATAATTATTATAACCGACTTAGTTTACAAACTATTCATTTGTATGAAGAATATCGACGGTAAGTACCAATATCTCCTATCTTAGTTTTTATTATTTTTTTCATTTTTAAAACAAATACAAAGGCGTAGACCAACCTACCAATACCTCCTAAGTTCGTTTTTATTAACTTTTCATTTTTACAACCAATAGGCGTAGAACGAGGCATTTTTGCATGTACCTACTAGTAAAATCTTCAAGACATTTTAGACATCATATTGAATCATTATTATTATCAAAAGTAAATCATTTGAACAAAAATGAAATAATGAGACGTTTATTTCGTTTCTTCATATTCATACTTCATCGACCATATACTAAGGTGTATCTAATATTGGCGATAACTTTAGTAGACCTTCTCCAAAGTTTCATGCTGCTACGTCTGTGTGCAGCAGCTTTATGCTGATAAAGTTTGGTACTCACGGACCTTAGATCGTAGGAACTTATACTAGTAATCCTCATAGATATAGATTTTACCGGGACTCACTATATTTAATAGCAATATCTCCAATCCTTTTCCTGCTTCTATCAAGTGAATCCCACCAAGCCATCGTGGAATTACAAAATGTTCAAACAAAACCTATAAAAATTCTATAAATAAGTACTTCTATAAAACCTTCCCGCGTTGGCACGTTATCACGTAACAGATTTACACCGCCATCTCTCGGATCCTGTGCGAAACTCGAATCAATATTCAGTTATTCATCTCCCGTACGAGCGCGTGATTTAATCGCTTTTCCGTTTGAAGAAAAGTAATAAATGTTTCACTTGACTGTTGTTTTGTAATGTAAATTTAAAGAAAGAATTTCGTTCATCTGCAGTCCTACTATTATGTTATAGGAACATTTTATTTACTTATCTTTTTATTTTCTCCCTTATTTTATCTAATTATTTTTGATGAATTCAATATTGTCCTGGAATTTAATTATCCAAAATGATCCTTCAAATCTAGTGATAACTTCGCTGTAGTTTAGTAGTTCACATTTTCCTTATATTTCTTGTTATGATCTACCACCTCTTATCGCGAATTTGAATCATACATTATCGTGACAGAACATCGACATTATGCATTATCACGTAGCAAATCCTATTCCTGCCATCTCTTGGGCCCTGGGCGAATCAATATTCAATTATTCATCTCCCGCGCAAACCTAATTGGAACGCTTTTCCGTTCGGTGAAAGCGCGAACGGATTTGAAGTTTTGGGCGCGCACAGATTAGAAATCATTACAGAGACAAGAAAAACTTTTACATATAATGTATATATGATATCTACATAGTATTTTCATATAGACTAGATTTATAGAATAAATAAATAAAACAACTTCTAACAAAGGTCTAACTAATGTACAATTTTTGTTTTTGTCTTTTTGTTTGCTCTTTGGCTACAGCAACGAACCAACGACTCCCAACAATGAATTTCCCAAAAAGTTCAGTTGTTCCAGATTGAAGAGTCGGCAATGACTAACGATGCTGTTGTATAAAATACCTTTAAAGGCTAAGTGAAATATACACTTATTACATTCAATAGAATCTATACATCTCTAATATCCTATCTACAACTATGTTACTTGTCTATGACCAACTGAATGCAGATCCTATGCCCTATTGACCCAACACCCAACCAAGGCAGCAGGCCCAATGGTTATAACTGAGAATCATAACCGAACCGTTAAATCGGCGCGGAAGGCGCGCTCCTGACTTGCATTCCTGATGACGGCGCAAGATGGCCGCCGCTGCCCACAGAATTATAATATGCACAGATTATCTATATTTCAGATACGTTTGAATATGGAATTCCTTTTCTTTTTTTATTGTTGCACTTGTTATAAAGACATATAATTGTAGATTACTGATTATATGTCTAGTGAGACTTGTGTTAATTTATAACTCTTTTAAGTTATTAAAATGTTCTAAAATGACTTCTCAATACTTTGCTCTCGCCAATTTTTGAATTAACTTCACAATCGTTCAAAAGCTAACTAAGCCTTTAAATTCCTTTCTATCAATTGACAACAATAAAATGGTCTTAATACCATTAAATTTCTCTACAGAAACGCAATTGTCAACGGACGCCCGAGACGCGAATTTCCAATTTCTAGACAATACCCATGTTACGGTCATATCCATTCACAGTATCCATCCAGTATGCGTCCGCGCACTAAACCGTTGCGATAAGGCGCAAAATCCTTTGCGGTAACAACTCTTTGGAAATCTGCACGCCTGGTAGGTAATTGTCAATAGCGTCGCCATAAATGAGGGCTTAAGATACGACACGGTGTAATTCAGTACCGTTGACGCTCATTGGAGTGTTGAAGAAAGCAGCGGTACCTGCTACGTCCTCACCATATCAATCAAAACGCTTATAATATGTGACCACCGTTAGCCACACCCTTGGCTCTTATGTCCCGTGCGTAGCGCACACATTGCCGCGGCGTGGTGTTGTGTAACAGCAAATGGGACACAATATCGCTGGGATGGTGATAGGTCGATTAAAATTCCGAATAAGCTGGAAGGAGGAAGTCACGACGCGCGCGCATCTATGTCACACCTTTTCTCCGTATATGAACTTGAGTGAACCCAATGGACTTTGAATTTGATTTCGTTATCTGATTGTACAATTTCGTTCGGACACGCCAAAGGCCGAGCGAGCGAAAGAACGAAGGAGCGAGGCAGTTCCATTTTTGAATGTTTCTCTCTCGATTTCCATTCATAAAATGGCGACTGATTGTGACTGAACAGAAGAATCTTGACGTCGAAGTTTTACCTTTATGTTAGTCTCAAACAGCTTGCAAACTTTTCATATTCTTCTAGAATAGCTCAATTTCTTTTAAGTCTACAGTAATTTAGTAGAACTTAGGAAACAGTTATACGAAATCTCATTCAGAGTTTTCAGTTGTGACTCGATAAAGTAACAAACGAATGAATATGCAACTGGTTTGTGATCACCGCCGCTCATGTACATATTTAATTGATTCCACGGAGATTACAATTCTGTGGGCAGTCCACAACAAACAAAATTACGGACAGTTAAAAAATTTCGATCGTAGAAACGTCGTGAAATAGATTTTTTAGACTTTAGTGCGCTCATATATACGAAGTCATTCCATTCCAGGAAGCCAATATTTTAAAGTTTTAACGTTTTTCAGTGTATGAAATGCCGTTCAACGATTAATACAGTATAATAATTATTAAATTCAGCAATTAATAAAAAAAAAAACAGAAACAACACCAAAACGCCATTAGCACCGAAGCGAGCGTCGGGGCTCGCAAAAAGCGACTCAGCATTCTCTGCGTGCATTTCAGTTTCCTGGAATCGATGTGCCTATACGTATACGGATTTCGACACCGCTTGCGACAGTTTCCGCGTACAATACTCGTTGCGTAAACGGCCCGCCATCACACCGTCGCGAACGTGACAATTTGGCCACTAATCATCGGTGGCCGGTATGGCATCTAGATTGCTGGGATTGTATTGCGGAATCTGTTCCCGGAGTGAGTGCAATTTGCAATTGTGACGTAATCGCTGTTGAAATTGATGAGAATATCGGAGCATAGTACAAAATACGTATATATGTACATGTTAATTGGAAATAGAAAATATGAAATTGTACTGAATGTGCTTTCATTCGTCTAATACGACTAAGAAACGCTGAAATGATTTAGTTACTCAATGTAGTCATATTAATCGTGGTGCAGAATACTTCAAGTCTTTAAGAAAGGTACTGTTGTGGGAATGTGTGACAAATAGAAGCCCCTGTGAAACGGTAAAAAACTTTAGTGTACTAATCGTGATGCAAAATCTTTTAAAGACAAAGGATTTTGCATTTTAAAGGATTTTTAAAGAGGGTCCTATTTTGGGAGACAAATACAAGTTGTGACGCGTTGAAGGGCTGCAACTGAATAAACTTCAGAATAAGCAGCTATTAAATAAATAACAGTTTTACTATCTGTATTTATATTTAGTCTATACTATTATGTATTGTTACTCTGTTACGGACTGCGATGCTAAAAATATAAGTCTACTCAATTCCCAATTTTTATCCCAAAGCAAAGATTTTAAATAAAATATCTTGGGAGAAAATAAACTATTAAACGGCTCTGATACAATCTCAAATCTCGCCTAAAGCGCATTCAATCTATACGTTGAAGACAAAAAAAAATCGTTACGTAATACCTATATAAAAAAAATTACTTTATTTTAACTTATTTTTTTCACACGAACTATTTCGCCTCAGTTCAGTAACGTTTTCGCGCCTATTAGGAGTGTAAAAAATTAAATCATTACATTATTTTGAACGCGCAAAAACCTGTTGAAGCGTGTACTCGTTTGTTACACAACTGTGCAATATCATCCATCGTCTCTCGTGTGACCACACAATCCCTGTTTTGAGACAGTCCTGATTAAATAGCGAAAAATTACATTTATCGACGTATAAATCGCATGAAACAATTTCAAAAGTACGCACGGGTAATGCGCCTTTATACAAAGAGCTGTTTCATATCACAAATGTTTTTATTGTGCATAAAAATTAAGGATTAAGGATGTTAACGGAATTTTTGTAATTTTTTGTTTAACAACTTCGTAACAAAATTTGCAGGATGGGGGTTTAAATCAACGTTGTAATCATTCTTATAACGTGTTAATGACTTTATTGTGTAACCCAAAAGTTATTTTTCGGTATATGTTATAATTCGAACAAAGTAATTACTATGCTTTGAATATTTTCCATTGGTAATTACGAACGGGATATGAATCTATGTTCTACGTCTACATCCTAAAAATATGCGAATACAAAAGTGCTAAATTCGAGTGAAAAAAAATTACTTAATAAAAATGACTTAATAAAAAAATTCAATTTTATTTTTCATTTTTTTTATGAAGTCGAACGTCCCGTTAAACAGACGGATCATGGTAACACTACAAAGCGTCGTATTACTACACGAGATTGCGTGAATTGATAATTCCTAAGAAAATATGATACGCTGCAATTGCTCGCTACTGGATTTAGCTGTCGATTCGCTTTCGGAAAAATGACGTAGTGGTTTAGAAGAAGGGAGGATGAGTTTGTAGGTACTTGGATTTTACATGTACATGTATAGATATTTAAAATTGACGAGATGATTAGACGGGGATATGTAGATATACCTGACAGAAAAACATTGCTTCTGACTTTAAAGATATACTTTTACACGAACACTAGATATGCAGATAGAACGAGGATATGCAGATATGCCTGATAGAAAAACATGGCTTCCGACTTGTTTCAAAGGTATATTTTTACGGTTCGACTCCAGAGGGCGCTCACGACTCAGGTCGACCACAAACGCGTTGCTACTCATGAGGATTAAGTTGGAACGCCTCGATAGAGTATCTCTTCCTCACCACGACTTTCTAACCTGTAAACTGCAGCAAGAACACTGCTGTTACAAGGCAGCAGAGATGACGGTGTCTCCGGACACGTACCACAAAAGGTCCCACCATTTACCACCATTAGTTATTTACTTCACCTATTTTTAAATAATCAAGGCAACAAATGAATTGTGCTAAACTACATAAAATTAGCTCATAACTTCTCCAATTTAGTTAATCCGCGTAATTCGACCCCGGCCGCTACCGGACATGTTTATCTAAATATGCATTGAAAACAGATACTGCAACCACATGCATACAAAAAATAGGGTTGTCACCCGTTAATAATGTCAAATAAAAAAAATATGAAGTTGCCTAAACTTGGCAATTAATTTTAATACGATGTAAACTTGTTTGTTAGTGACACCTTAACCATAAACCTATCCTATCCTATGTTAATTTGGTTTACAATTACAAAGAAAAAAATCGAATGAAATACTCGATTCTCGTCATCGTCAGGATAGAAGAGACAATAGGATAACGATTGAGTCAGTAGATAATGAATTAATCAATAAAACAATCGAAACTCAAATTGACAACCCTAATAATATGTGCACACACACACCCAAACGCACACACACATGTACATACACAGTTCTCTTATTAATGAATAAGAATTTTACATTAGTAGCAACAAACAAATGACATATTTTTTCGTAGTTCATTCATTGTTTTGTGTAAATTTAGTTGAATCGAATGTGTTTTACTATTTAGTGTTTTGGTATGTATTTATGTACTTGAATTCATTTATTTCTATCATTTCGCCACACTTACAAATTTCATATTCACTACCAAATTATAATAGTTGAATGAATCACGGAAATCAATATTACATATATGATTTATAAAGATTATACTTTATAGACTAGGCTTTCCACTGGCCTTGATATTACACAAAGCGATATTACAAGCGACGTTAAAAGTAACTAACTAATTAGTTAGTATACCTACTAGTTATAATACTAAATTTCTGATATATGTATGTTGTATCCAAACAAACTTATTTTTTACTTTTTATTTCAAATATTGCAAATATAAATCTGCTAAATAATTATTTCACCTTTTCATTCGAAATATGAAAATATAAATCTTCCAAATCATCATTCCACCTATTTGAAATAAGTTGCAAAGACTTATATTTAAAACCGTTTGTACCTTCTTTTCTGAAATACGACGCAAATACTCATATTTGGAATCTTTTGTGCCTTCTTTTTTTAAATTCGTCGCAACTACGCATATTTGAAATCTTTTGTGCCTTCTTTTTTTGAAATTCGTCGCAACTACGCATATTTGAAATCTTTTGTGTCTTCTCTTCTGAAATACGTCGCAAATACTCATATTTGATTGCATTTGTATCTTCTCTTCTGAAAAACGTCGCAAATACTCATATTCGAAACCTTTTGCTCCTTCTCTGGAATACGTCGTAAATACTCATATTTGAAATCATTTGTATCTTGTCCTCTGAAAAACGTCGCCAATACTTATATTTAAATCCTTTTTTGTACCTTCTCTTCTGAACTACGTCGCAAATACCTTAACACCGCATTGGAGTGTGGTTGACTCACACGGGTGTCAGGCAGTATCGATTTTTCTCGCCGCGCTCCAGCTAAAAGTGCTCTGCTTGTTTTGTAGTGGTTCTATGTCTAGTACGAATA
Source organism: Udranomia orcinus (assembly GCA_018247775.1). Lineage (NCBI taxonomy): Eukaryota > Metazoa > Arthropoda > Insecta > Lepidoptera > Hesperiidae > Udranomia > Udranomia orcinus. The sequence continues at coordinate 7,845 of DWGW01001929.1, forward strand.
CATAACATGTGCGACGCTTCAAAACGTAACTATCGTATCTCGTACGAATTTAAGTAACGGAGCTCGAATTAAACAGCTCTTAAATAAACAATACAGCTTCTAAAACAAAAAATACCAACGCGTATCCTTTGATTCAAATATGGTACACATGGGACAGAGCATCATAGGTGAATCATAAGACAATATCCCTCCATATTATGCTTAGAAAAAATACTTGGTATTAGAATTTTTTGCGCATTTTGAGTACAGTAACGCATTGTAGTATTTTTGCGCATTTTGAGTACAGTAACGCATTTTAGTATTTTTGCGCATTTTGAATACAGTAACCCATTGTTATCGATTTTGTTACTTTTTAGAAGACTAAACTTTAACAATGTGTGTTAAAATAATATGATACAGATTACACAGTGGACAAAGATCAGAGGTGAATCATAAGACAAAATCCATCAATATTATACGTAAAAATAAGCCAATACAAAACAAACTTGCGCGTTGTTTATCGATTCTGGTATTTTTAGATCAGCGCTTTTTAGAATAGAGTTGCTTTAACAATATAAATTCAAATTCAAAATCATTTACTTTGTACAGGCCAGCGGAGGCACTTACTTATTATAATTTTTACTACTAATTTAACTAACTAATTTGTAATACTATTGTAATTTTTAGATCTTTTTTTCTTATTCTACTACCGAATCGGAACGCGGCTTCGTCCGAGTGGATTCGGCAAGAAACTCACTTAGTCTTTTTTGTCTTTTGATTATTTCATGTACATATAAAAGATAATATGATACAGTACACAGGGGACAAAAGATCGAATTGAGTTATAACATAAATCCAAAACTATTATAAGAAAAATAAATCAATAGAGTTGGGTGTTGGTAATCGATTCTGTCGCGTTTTTAAAGAACACTTACTTTGACAGTGAAAATGTGCTAAGATAAAATGATATAGGGTACACAGGGGACAAAAGATCAAGATGATTCATAACACAAAGTCCGTAAAATAATACTAATACCAAGTTCTGTCGATTGATTCTGTTACTTTTAAAATAGACTAACGTTATGAAAGTGTTAAGATAATATGATAGAGTACACAAGGGACAAAAGATCAAGATGATTCATAACATAAAACCATATACTTAAAATAATACTAATACCAAGTGGAGTTGTGAGTTGGTTATCGATTCTGTACGCTTTTTAGAACAGACTTTAACAATGGTTGAACCCTGATTCATACGGGCTCGGTTCTGCGGTTAGTAATGTCATAGCATATATTATTTAGGATTCAATGGATATGTAAGGACAAGTGGAATATATGATTTCGAAGCGGAACATAACACGGAATGATTGATTTTTCGTAAATTAATTTATTTACTGATAAAGCACTTTCTACCGCTCCAATCATTTCCCTGTCATCGTACCTTCATTTAAATTGACAACGTTTTTATTTATCTGTCTATCATTCTGATAAAAACACAATATTGTTTGTTATGTCCTTTAACTCTTAGACTCTGTGTCGTATATCACATAACTGAGACCAACTTGGCGCTATTTTTCTTTTAATTAAGCTCTAATTTGTTAGATAGAAGATATAACTTGGGTTTTCTTAGATACTTTGCAGGAAACAGTTATCTGTATATTTCTCTTTATTTGCGACTATAAAAATTGTAATATGCCCTTTACTTATACTTTAGGTCAAAATTCACACCACGCGTAAAATACGCGTAAAATGCTTAATCATCCAACCACATCCCATTCGCATAATTGCCTACACGTTAACAATATTACATTTGGGTATGATTAGTTAATATCAGCCGACGACAAAGAACGCGACATCTCATCGTCGTATTATTCTATTAAAATACACATATGTACGTATTGAAGTGAATCACTGAGTCACCCATTGTAGAGGTTTCTCGGAATAGTAATATGAAAGCCCGTCTATTCAAACGCATCGACTATAACGTGCTTCTTTGTCCTTACAGAAATCAAAACAGAAATCAGCGAAGCCAAAGTCGAATCGGAGAACCATCGCGACATCAAAATGAAGTTCGAACACGAGTCGCGGGCCACGCGGACCACCAGCATCGACAGCGACAACAGATCAGATAGGAGCGAAGAGGAAGACACGCGGAGATCGCGCAAGAGAGCCGCATCCACCTCCCCATCCCCCATCCCACTAGACAAGCGGGTCGCGAGGTTCGAATGCCCGAAATGCAGACAACGCTTCGACTCCGTCAACGCGTTCGAGATCCACCGATACACCGCCCACGGCGACGACACCAGAACCGGCTTCGACGACCTCACCTTTGTCGACTTCTCCAGCAAAAAGTTCCCCGAAATCGCGCGGGGGCTCTGCGAACGCAGTCCCCACATCTCGATCACGGAACAACGGTACCGATGTGATTCGTGTCTACGCGACTTCCCGTGCGGACAAGCCCTCGATATCCACAAAAAGTCTTGCACAATATCAACGAGATTGTCGAGCCCCGACAGAGACCGCAGAGAGGATTTCTTCGCCAAACTGGACCTCAGAAACAGGTCCTTTACGATTCCTGGCACGTTGACACCGCCGATGGATCGATTTACGCCAAAATTCGACGAGGGACATCTGACAACGAA
>DWGW01001930.1:0-10461 GCA_018247775.1 Udranomia orcinus
AAAGATTCAAATAATTAAAATGTGTGATAAAAAAATATGTAATTAGAAATGTTGCAAATAGTTAAAAATGTTTCTTTTAACATTTTATAATAAATATTCTTCCACCACTAATATTGGAGGTCTTACTTTGCTTCCATTTTTAATATAAGTTAATAAATAATATCATTTCCTGCGAAAGCAAGAGAAAGGTATTTTATAAAAAGTATGCAAGAGTATTGTGTTAGTAAAATAGACACAAGAATAGAAAAATGTGGAAATTAATTTTCTTGTTTGTGTGGTCTATTTCGTGCATTATTTAATAATATTCATGTGTATATTTTGTGTACTATATATAATCCAGAAAACAGTACATTTGATAAATTGTGCCTTAAATTTATTTCCTTGTGAAACCTCTATTAGCGCACCTTGACACTGGGACTGTATGACATAACGTTAGATACCGTGACGTCTAGACATTGCGTCAACTTACATTTTTATTGCGTGGAGAAAATGAAAATGGAAATTGTTTTAGTGAAAAACAGAACGAGACAGAGCAATTAGTAAATTACGAGAGCACGTCTACCGGTTGGCACAAGTCGGCTGTGCTCGGCTAATTTTTCCTCGCTTTTTATTTACTTTACTCCAATTTATTTATTGATTTTTATTAATTATACTTTTAGATATCAAACTCATACTTTGTACCTTTCGGGCGTCCTGTGACGGCCAATTTTTTACAAAGATTTGTTTTATTATCTTTGTAACTATTATTCAGTGTCTTTTATTTTTAGTACGTAATCTAAATAACATATGGATCTAGTATGTCCATGTGGACCTTGGGTGCTTCGCTTTATCTATTTCAAGTCGTTTTATGGTTCTATTATAAAAAATAAACAGACAATGAAGTGAACGAATCGAGAACGATGTCACGATCGCATCCGATTTCATTACGGGGCCTAACGAACTGAGCTAGGGCACTAATTGATTTTGTGCTCGTGTCGCATACGTAGTTGCACTTTGCCGTGACGCGGGGGAAGAACGATCTTGAACCTTATACCCATTGCATAGAGCTCAACGGACATGACTTCGTAGCATGATTTAGTAATATCAGAATCTGTTGTTGTTGCACTTTGTTGTACGCGCTATTCAATCGATTCTAAATTTTATTTCCAATGTACAGAGCTCAGAATGTCTACTATAACATAATTTATTTGTATAGCAAAGAATAGTTGCAATTTATAATGTCGTGCAAGTTTCTCGCGAAAATTCTTTTATCCTATACAAAAAGACGCCTTAGAGTGACTTAATGAGACAGAGATGAGTGTTTTCAAAATTTCACTGATGTCGTTCACATCTGAACTGAAGTCATGTTCTTTATTCTTTTCACCGCACATTTAAGATAGAAATTAAATTTGTAATTGTAGCATAGTATTCATACTATTCTACAATTACTAATACCCTATAATATCCGCGCTAACAATAATAAACATATTTTAATACATAGTCTTTATATACTTTTTAAACCCGAATCGTAAGATTTAGGTTCTTATTTCAGTATTTTTTTCTTAATGGATTTTTATCTAAAATATTAATAAATTTTTAATTTACACAATATCTTAGATTTTTATCTAAGATATTGTGTAAATTAAAAAATATTCTCGAGTTATTTCATATTCATCATAACCCAACCATAGACAAAAACTCTTTTGCATAAAATCAGCACTACTTATATTTATATCTTTACAATACTCCAGAAAACGAAGATATCATTGCCGCGACATCGGCATAGCGAAATAAAAATCCGATAATGAATACTGAAAATACAATTTTAATTCCGTCCAATCAGACTTTATCAATGAATTTAATATAATTCTGTGAAAGTCCAAATTAATAAATAATTAAACAGTCGCGAAACGTGCACGGCTTTCAGATGGAATTAATAATACGTTAATACTTGTTGGCTTCGAAGTTGGCATTGGAAGAGTATCTGGTTTGATTCTCTATGGAATGTAAGGTTTAAAAAGTTAATTAAAATAGATTTTCATCTCTTATATCGAATAAATGTAAATAATAATAATTCATGTTTCACAAAAATCAATATAAAGGAAATTCCTTTATGTTTATTATAAGAATTAGAAAGAAGATTATTAGAAGAAAATTAGGAATTAGAAAAGAAATTTTAAGAATTAAAAGCTGAGGAAGAAAGAAAACATACAGATAGAAGAAGGGAAAAAGAACCGAACAGAAAAATATTTACTGAAAATGAAGCGGAAATTTAAAATCAAAAATATTGTATATAAAGTGAAATAGGTTCAGACCAAATTAAACTGGATCCACTTACAACATGAAAAACTCAATCGTGACGAAAAAATTGTATTTCCGGATTCCATCATCCCATTGCTTTAATATTCAGATCGTATCACATTTCACAATGAAACTAACGAACTGCGATTTTACGAGATTTCATTTTATTAGAGCGGTATAAAAATATTTATGGAGTCACGGACGCGGCTCGCATAAATTGCGAACATTGGCCATTCTACGGAACTTCCGGCTTTCAATACGGACCGAATACTAAATCTAATTTAAATGTAATTAATTATTTAATGACTGATTATATCGTATAGCTTGTATGAATTATTAACAAATTATTTATCTATTATGATCTTTTTTTTTCATAATAAATAGTGAATTCAGTTACGTTTAAATACACAACTTGATTATAATAGTCCCGGAGCTTCGCTTGTATCATTTCGCTTGAACTACAAAGCTTGTTTCTTTCTGCTCAGATACTTTTTTTTTACGATTATTTTTCGATTAATAACATTTTCAAAAATTCTTAAAGAGTAAAATTTGGTATACTGGAAGTTTGTATGGCGATTCTGTCATTTATGTTTTGGAGGTAAGAAATAATAGAAAGCATTGTGCGCGGTGAACAACCTTAAAGGACAGATATAGGGTATATCGACTTTGAGAACAAAGTCATGGACTAAAGCCATTCTTATACATTAATGTTATGTAATAATCCTCGTCTTCGTAATATATTGATGTTATCTACATCAACATACATCAGTCGGGACACAAAACTATTAATTAAACTAAAAACACAAAACTTAGATCGTTATCGACCAACTTCTAGAACTAAGTTTCTTACTTAATATCCAACTAAGGGTATTTACTGAATAGAAATAAGGGTAAATACGTCCACCGTACCCAAATTGAATGAGAAACAGACACGACAAATAGGGAATCAACAGCTCACTATCCCGGGTCACGGGACGCTATCACGATCGCCCGGGATCGCCCGGGATTTATTTGCTCGGCCCTTGCGGTCGCAACGGACATTGTAATTTCGGGGCCCCTAAATTAGTGTGTGTTTTCGATGCGAAAATTTACATTCATTTGCCTAGTCTATTCTCTCTGCCCAACTAAGCGTAGTGGAAATTAGTTTAGCGTAGAGACTCGTTCAAAGCAACGAGATGGTCGCGAATAGCGGAATGTGGTTTATTTAATAATAGCTGCGAATCATTGTACGTCCTAAGATCAATATCGGGTATGATTAGGCGATTCAGGGAAAGATGGAGATTCACAATGTTTTAATTGTTGTATTGTATAAAATAATAATTGCACACAAAGGTAAGTAAATGTTATTTATTGATATGGTTCCAAAGCCGGCGATGCATTGAAGTCCTAGAGGAGACTGCTTTAACCTTATAGTTGTAAGCAATTTATTATTTAGTAGTGATATTCCGACTTATCTTAATGAAATGCATTTTTATCTCCAAATTTAAATTAAATAGGCCAATAGTTGTTTTTTTCCGTTGTAATTGATGTTTGTGATTCGAAATGATTTTGGTTCCTTTGATTTCTGTGTGTCTTAAAGGTCGACTGGAAGAAAAATTCCAAACGCCACGATTTGAACAGGGCTCAAAGCAATTTCTGCTGTCCGTAACAAAACTACGTGGTGGAGTTACTAGATTTATTGTAGCGTGACTTGTTTTAATCTCGCCCCTTGTGTATTTTACATTTTTATCCCTTAGCCGACAATTGTCTGGTTATTTCACCCAATATCTATTCTAGCAGGTAAAGAAATTTGGTACGATAGAGATACTAAAAGAAGTGAAGTTTTATAACATGTTATTTTAATCCTTTGACGCGACCATAAAAAGCAATTGATTGAACTGACGGTCTGTTAAATCTTTGTTTGTTGAAAGTTTTCGACTTTTTACTCATATTTTTAAGAAACATGGATCAGACTGGAACTGGTAAAAATAATTTCTAAGGTTTCGAGAGATTATAGCATAAGGTTTTTGAAAATATGGTTATGGTTGACATTATTCCAAATAGTTAAAAGCTTTAATATCTATATAAAGTATTATAATAATAAGGATTGTCCTTAAGATCCCTTGAGGCTTAATATATACAAATTATAAATAAAATTAAATCAAATCGTACAATCCTGCAAGTATCTAAATAAATCTAGACCTTATTGAGTATTGAGTAGTTATTGTCTTTTGCACGAATAGCTGAAGTAGATATCTCAAAGTTAATGCAATTTTAATACTGATGATAGTAAATAGCCGAGTATCCGTATTTATCAGCGGACGACAAATATAAAGGACGGTCTATTAGGATAGATGTGAATAGACGAGCGGTCGACGTCTAATTGAATAAGCCGCGAACTCGCTCCGATAGATTTGTCACCTGGCTTTGCGCTAAGCTCATATTGCAACTGCTGGGTAATTTGATTTAATTCTCGCAAGTCTTTTAGATGTAGGCAAAGACAAAGTGCGTCATTGAATCCATATAATTATTTCGTTTGATTTATCTGTGTGTCTATTTTTAGGTAAAGTGCGTCTTTGATTTCATAAAGACGGACGTTCTAAAGTAATTTTAATAAAACATATGTAAGATTTAAAAATAATTATAACTCCAACATATAAACATTTTGATAATTTACTTTAAGGCAGACCTATTGTATTATCTTGTATTGTATTTATAATCAGAATAGACCATCGAGAATATAGCAGCTATATACAGCTATTAACAGCTACTCACTTTCAGATGTTTAAATTTAAAAATAAGATTATGAGTATTACATTATTGATTATCCCTATTAATTTTGATTTTGATCTACTTTCTATTTGATCTTACTAAATGTTATGTTGTTTATAACTTCTGCCTTATAAGAAAGGTCGACTCTGTATGTGCTAGTACAAAGATAACATCAATTTATGTATAATATAAAAACCATTAGATATACCAATACTAATGATATTGGTCTTAATAAATGGCAGAATCATATTAAATCAATATTAATGACTTCTGGCAGGTAAACGTACGGGAGCTTTTATGATAAATGCGAATAGACGAGTGGACGCCGCTAATCGAATAATCGTTGGCGTCCCCTCCAATAGATTTGTCATCCGGCTCCAGATTATACTGGTATATTGCTTCTGATTTATACATTTCTATTTATTTATTTTACCTCAAAATAGACACGTACAATTTAGTAATTGGAATCTCTGCCTTCTACCTTAGTTTGCACTGTGTTATAGAAACCAGTGAGAGTGTGTATTAATTTTAGTGTTATTGATACTTTTGTTTTAATAGAAATGTGAATAAATAGAATAAAAAGTATCTTCTTGTATAAAAGATACATTATGTACAGATATTCCGTTATCGTTCTAAGAATAAATCTCTCGACGAAGATTACTTTTAGAATTTTTAAGCTACTCGAGGTCACAGACAGATAAAGGAAAGATAAGGAAGGAAAGGACAGATAAAATATCCAATGGAAAATATGAGCTTATTAAAAGAAATATCGGGACTGGGATTACGTTAATGATACAGTGTAAAATTATTGATAGAGAACACAAAGAACTTTGAAATAAGCAAGCGGTTCTCTGAATAATTGATAGAGCGCTGTGATCCCTGTCGAGAGATCTCTACACTTTACGATCTAGTTTTACCTAAAGCTTATATTATTTGCAATCCTCGTTAATTTACGTCTAATCTCAGTAATTCAAAATTTTAGATTAATGTAATTGTGTGCATATACTCAGATAAGAAAAATGTCGAGCACACATCCATACTTTTAATATTATAAATGTGAAAGTGTGGTATACGAGTATATGTGTAGAAATATGGATAGAAAGTAACGTAGGCGACTTTATACCGCGGTAAAACATCTCATCTCAATCCCATGGGAAGATTGATGTTTTGTTAGCTAGATATTTAGTTCCGACAATGGGACTGGGAATTAGACTATGGGAATGAATGTTTTTAAATGAGAAAATGCCCAAAATTTGCCCCAATCTTAATGACGCAAGTAATATGGAATATGTCCTTCTCGTGGAGATCAGATTGAATATACTATATTTGTTTATTTTTTGGTAACGTTGAGGTAGCAAACGAGCATACCAACCATGGGCGTATGTGGTACCGCCCATGTTAATCCATGACCGACCGAAGACAGGATTGAAGTTATTGCTTAAATCGATCACAAAAAGGTTGCTGTAAGCCTTGAGGGCTACGTTAGTCACAGTTAGGTATGACCACTTACTATAGATGATAAGACCACTCACTATTAGATTATAACTTTATTATAACTATTTTGTTTTAGGAAACGTGCTATTTAGATCTTGATTTAATTGTACGTAATAACATAAATAACCTTGTAACAAGACGATAGGCCTTCGCCAAGCGACACGCACACGAAGATACAAACACAAAACTTGTACTACACATACGTCATCGAGGGCTTTATTAATAGCTCATCAACTATCAGCAATGCATTCGATCGTTAGAGGTCCTTAGAGCTACATAGCCACGCAGTCTGCGACCCATTTTACCCAAGCCTTGTAGATGCCACGCGTCACCTGGTCTTGGGTTTGCTAGGAAGGATAGAGGAAGCGATGGCCATGTGTTCTATCCTATGATCCTCTAATAGACCTTATGTGTTTAATTGTATGTAATACATATATGTATGTTACCAAATACAATAAACATAGTAAACATATATCGTGGGTTTTACTTGTACTTAAAGTACATTACCCGACAACCTTAATTTTAATATATTATAACATATACGCATTACCCTATTTATCGTGATATGCGAAATACGTATGACTCAAACGCGTTGGTGAATTCAAGTGAATAAATACACTCAAATGGCCCTGATATGCGAAATACGAATTGTTCAAATTCTAATTCAATCATATTATATAGCAATAATTAGAGCCCTGATATCTGAAATATGTATTGCTCAAACTTGCTTCTGAATACAATATCAGTCCATTAGCCCTGTTTAGCGAAATAAGCGTTGCTCAAAAACTTCGTATTGTATATTCATTCATATTGTATAACGATGTGAGGTACTACGAAGATATAGAGAAATAATAAATAATGGCCCGATGAACACCAATCCAATAGTGATAACATTAAAAAACAAAAAAAATATATAATAAGCAGTGATGAAGACTGCAAACCGAAGTGAATACTTAAACATGACCTATAATTGAACTTACGATTACTGTGCATATCAAATAAAGACCGACTTGTATATAAGAATAGATTACAAAAGCCTATAATTAAAGGAAGTAACAGAGACACAGAAGGAACACAGTGAGTGCTTATCAAAAAAGGACTGACTAGTATATTGGAATTAAGTAAAAAACCAGAATTTAACGGATGATCACTGTGCTTGTCAAATAAAGACTGATTTGTATATAGAAATAGAAAACAAACCCTTATAATTGAACGGATGATCACTGTGCTTATCAAACAAGGACTGATTTATATATAGAAATGTAAAACAAAAGCTTATAATTGAACGGATGGTCACTGTGCTACCCAATAAGGACTGATTGGAGCTCCAACGTATCACATTAGTCGCTACTCCGCTTTCGGGAACCTGGCCTCTGTCCAAGCTCATGAGCCTACCTTACCGAATGTATGGCTGTGATCACAATGATCGATAGAAACCTATCGATAGGTGACCAATCTATGTCGGTGTGTTTGCCTTTACTTATTTTGCAAGTAACAGAACGTCTGTTTTAATTTTTTTATTACGAAAAAATTGTGTGAAATTCTGTTTATCAGTTATTATAACCACAGGTATCATTTCGTCACCTAGAAATATATTCTCTTTATAACTGGATATGGAGTTATTCTTATCCTTGGTAACTATACGTCTTAGTTTATTTAGTTTAATAGTATTTCTATTTGTAACAATGTCTACATTTGGATTTCTATTTTTAATATAAGATTTTTGTTTTTTGTCAGCACAAATTAGTTAACTACTTACATTACTGTTAAATGCATAATGCCATTGTCGTTTGGTATGAATTATTCGTTGAAAGCTGTAGTGTATAAGTTGAGCCTATGACTAGACTAGTGCTTAGTGCTTAGTGACTAATCCATGTGTCGGTTTATTTGTCCTTACTTATTGTGTAACTAACAGACCATTTGATTTTGAACAGTCACTATTATTAACTGCTTGCGTTACTGTTAAATGCACAATGCTAATCAATGACGTTTCATGTGCATCTATGACTATCTATGACTAAAGCTTAGTGCCGCGTCAGTCTTTAAAATAACTAGCGGCCTAATCATTAACAATTATTGCATTCGTTTTCTTTGTTTTCCTTCCAATAAAGTGAGTTTGTTGATAATTATTTTTATAAGAAACTTTATCCGACTTTAAAAACTGTCGGTTAAACATTCTGTCGTCATTTTAATGTCGAAACAGAAATCGTAATACCTTAATTATTAACCTCGCATCAAGAATAAGTTTGCATTGAATTGATTTAGAGATTTTATCATTTTATGATATTTCTATAAATATATTCTACGTGTGTTGCCCCTATTGGTACGTTACTGGTTCGCTAAAGCTAGCCGTCTTTCGTTAGTTAAGGAATACCCCTATCTATTTGTAACCTGGCTTTACCTTAAGCTTGCGCTGGCAACTATTGCTTTCATATTGAATTGTAAAGCCCCTAACCCACGGTCCGTCTTGTGTACGTGCGGTGCCTAGAACGTGGAATACTCTATAGTAGTATAAATTTCCATATTGACATTGAAGCTAAAGAAAAAAAGAACGTTTAAAGGCAAATTAACTTTTATAGAATTTGTCTTTAAACGTTTTTTTTAAACGTTAAAACATTTTTTTTTAAATGTCTTTTAAATTATATATTTTTTTACATTTCATTCGCATAAAAATAGTTTTTGTTTGAATACGGTATTCATTATCTAAATTGGAACATGTAAATTCAATATCTCAATAATATTAAATCTCTTATTTCCTTTCAAACTCTTTATCTTATTTTAAAACCCAATCAAATCATAATGCAAATAATTCAAAATCTGTATATATGTATAGTGCATACGACGCTTAATACAGCAATAATATCTGCTTTCATATTAGACCTGTCGTCCGTAGCTTATATTGTATGTTTCCTTATGCATCGAGTTATGTGTTGTTGTTAGTTTGTGAAAGAACTCTCTTAGAGACTTTCTTTCGAGCAAATTTTTTTTTAAACAAGATTTTGTTTTGTGAAATGAAAAAAACAATAAGTACAGCCCTATAGTACAGCCTTATTATCTCAGCCTTGTCATGAATACATAAGCAATTTATTTCCTTACAATTGTTTTTCGTAAATACTATATAAAAATCTATTATATGTAGAAGTCCTAGTTTGATTTTCATAAGATTCGAATTATCATGTTCATTTAATTAATAATCGTTGTCATATTTATATTTCTTGCGAGGAGGCGCGGTTCTGTCTTCTGCACCTGAAAATATAATAATAAATTTGTAAATTAAATGTGAGAAAATTTGTGAAATGAAAATATGTGTATAACTTTAAGACGTCAACTTTACCCCAACAAATTCTACATCATAATATGAGTTCATTAAAAATATATGAATATTCAAATGTAATTATATTATTGATTACGAATTAAGGACTGAAAATTATCCAATTAGTATATTTAAATCAAATAGTGTAGGAATATAACAAACCACTTTCGAAGTTAAGGCTCCGTAGCACCGATTGCAGATTCTGAATATTTCTGGATTTTTGGGGAATCCTGCAAAATGTTTAAACCATGTTATGCTACTTTATCTTGAAACAAAACATCGGAACATTATCAAATAAGTAGCTATACAAAATAGAATCTGTTATTAAAGTAATAGTTTTTTTAAGAAATTTTTTTAAAGGATTTCACAAAACGTATTTTGCTGTAATAGGAGAAGCCATAATATGTATATAATTACCTGTATGTATTTAATTATTAACAAATTCAAAAAGGTTTAAAACTTTCCTTATAGAAACTTAATAGAGAATCGTTTAGTAATTTGTTTCAAACTTCGTAATTTTCATGGTATGTGAGGAAATAAAATATTTTTTTATTACGAAAAAACACTTACAAACTGTGTGAAATTCTATTTTTATCAGTTATTATAACCACAGGTATCATTTC
>DWGW01001931.1:0-10460 GCA_018247775.1 Udranomia orcinus
ATACGCATGTATTCATATTATTAAATAAATCTTTAATCTGCAACAAAAAAATAACGAAATTAATTACTAGATTAGATTTACATATATATTAATAAATATTTTAAAAACTATTACATTTGATAGTTTCATTTTCTTACTCAATATTTAGTAATGTCTAAAACTAAAATCATGAATGAAGACTTACAATAAAGTATGAGTATTACGACAATAGGTAAACCATGTACCCACAGTTACAGCGTCACTGTTGGACATAGGTCTCCATAGCCTCACTGCCTGGGCCCACGGTAAAACTAAAATCTAAACGCTAAAGATAATCTTTTGGACTCCTATTCCTCCTCCTCCTATTCCTTTCACCGATAAATACAAAAGATGCAATGCCTGCAAAGCTCCAGGTAAGCACTCGACCAATTTGTCGGTTAGGTTGACGAAACAAACAGACATTAGACGAATAAATGTAATTAATACATCCTACAGCTGGGCCCAGGTTCCTTCCCACAACTGGTGAAGGCCTGGAGGATACTCTGCCGCGTTGCTCCAATGCGAACACGGAAGCATTGGTTAGTGGCCAACCAGTATGTCGGATGTTTTTAAACCCCCAAATGGACTCCGACAAGGTTTAACGACAACTATCTGTCGATATCAATCGGCACCAACTATTTAACGTGCCCTCCAAGGCACGGAAACGCACGTATCGGTCAGACCCATCCAGTTATTAAATGCACTAGACGTTGCTTAATTTGCGCGATTGAATGCGATCTACAGAAGCCATGATATTAATATATTGCTATGTCGGGTAATGTTATACCTACAAAATAATAGTGAAATGTTGCGACGTAGTAATAACTTGATTTAAAAAATAGAGATTTAAACAATTAGTACCAACAGATTTACAATATTCATAGAAAAATTCTCAATAAATCCTACAAAACGTATAAATGCGATAGTTTGTAAGGATCTAAAGGACTACTAAATTGATTTAGATTAAACTTCACAGAAATGTAGCTTATGCATCAAAATAGCATATGGGCCATAATTTATAAATATATTGTGTCAAAATAAAACGATAAGTGTCAAGTAAGTCGAAAAAAATATGTCATTCTACTTAATATATATTCAAATAATAAACATACATTTCTTTTTCTCTAGAATATACACAACGTAGTTATAAATAATGCTACATATATCAGGGTGATCAAAACTCGCTAAGCCGGACTCTGTCTAAACTTGCATTCTTTGCGTCACTTCAACCTTTTTGCCCGTCTGCGCCGCGAGTGTCGGTCGGTGTTGGCCGTCACCGCGCCGGCATTAGCATCTCACCTGTATATTGCAGCTGCGGTAATTGCATATTAGATATACGTTCTCGTCACTTCAGTCGGTATTAAAATTTATTCATAAGCGTAACTGACATTCGGCAAGAGTTCGTTACCACTGAGTGCAGAATAAGTTTGTATTTTAATGCAAAATGTGGCGTTGAATTTTTAATTTGAATTTTAGTTTAAATTCTTAAATAATAACACTGGGTAAAGTAGAGATACTGTTACCAACCATTCTAATTCTATATATGTATGTATATTGTATTGCATCATACTAACATACTACCTGCCTGCTAATACTATATCACGATCAGAAACGAGCTTCTATTTACCACTACAGATAGACTGCAGCTCACAAAACAAGATTATTATTTTGCAATCGACGTAACAATGAGTAGAAAAAATGCAAGGTATTCAAAAAAATATTAATTGGTATTGGTAACTACTGATTTTCGAGTCGATTTAAGAAGTCCAAACGTAAACTCTATTTTGAGGCTACGGGGCTCCCGTAGTTAGCATTAAACGTGAACCACCATCTTAGTCCTCAGTGATGGCAATGAATGTATTTACAACGCATGTGCAACGATTTGGTCTGCCCGCTGGCCCGAGACGAAAAAAATCAATAGTTTATCAAAACATCTAAGTTAAATGCAATTACATGTTATCATAGAGCAGACAGATAGAATATCCAGTGGTGGTGGAGGTGGCAGTAGCAAACAGCAGGTGGGCCGGTGCAGACGGTGCAGTGAAAGGCGCGGTTGGCGCTGGGGAGTGCAGCGGGGGCGAGGGCGGCGGGGCGCGTCTAGACAGGCCGCAGACGCACGGAGGCTGCGCCGCGCCCGACACGCACACAGCCGCATAGTGCATCGCCTGATTTCACCCACACACAGCGCCAGAGTGACCTCTACCACTTAAGCTACTTTGTTAAACACTGCATCTAGTTTTATCCGCCGACTCTTTGTTTTTGTTTTAATGCAACAAACTATAACAATCCTGTCTGATCTGTCGTCACAGACATCATAGATTTTTTGCACGCTTCATCTGATCAAATTTAATTAAAATTCAGTTATATGCAAAAAGTCCACGTAAAAAATTTGTTTCAACCTTTTCAAAACTGTCTTCATGATTGGATCTTTAAAAATATATCATTTGAATGACAATAATAGAGACACTGAAACTATTTATGGTTATAACAAAAACGTATAGGGTTAAGAATAGTAGAGCACCTTTCGCATTACATCCGTCCGCTAATGGCTAATGGGTCGGCAGATGTAGCCTTTTTCAAGAGGCTTCCTTACAAATAGACCTAATATTGTTTTGTAATGAGCTCTCCGAGAATACCTGATGAGGAAGTCCATTCGACTTCTTGCACGTTACATGCACTGCGTCTTGAGTTGTGAGGTAAAAACGAGCGCACAAACCGGACCGAGGACTGCCATGAGGCTGTTTAAAAAGCAAACTAATACTCGTATATAGGAACTACAGACTCGTACAGAGGAACAAGAACTAACTATAAAAGCCTTGACACATGGCTATTCCTCATTATAACGCTTATTCCTTATTCTAGCCTTTAATGACTATCCTAGTAGAATCATTGATATTTTTTAAATTAATAACTAAATTTAATAGTTTTTTTTTTAATAATTTTTTACTAAAATTAAGTTAAGATATATGTTAAGAGGCCGAAAAACAATAATTAAAGTAATTCCTTGTTTTATTCGATTCACAAATACAAATGAATCAGAAACATTAGTTAGCTTTATTGAGTCTCGATATTGTTTCAAAGTCTGATGAAGTCTTGGTACACTAGATCACAGTGTAGGTTTTTGAATATAGAAAACATTATCACGTATTAAAAACATTTGTTTATATTATATTAATAAAAAAGTAACGTGATTAGACAAAGAAAAACATAGAAATGGAATATACATACCTTTATAATATTGTGTTTAGTCTACCAATGTGCAATCGGCCGCCATGTAGACTGCGTTGTAATTGTTGTCGATCAATAAAGGCATCGCATTTGTAATGGCGGTACTCTACATGACTTTTTGCATGAATTGAATTGTATTTTCGTATTAAACAAATAACCACAACGTATACTTGAGTAGTATTTGGTCTTATTTGTCTATTTAGCAAAGAACATACATAGTCACATAGTCTTGGGATGGCACTCCATGGCTATTTGTGTGTGCTATTTGACAGAGACTGGGCAAAAATGTTATCCAAATATGTGATTGTTAAACAAATATGCCAAACTCACAAATACAAATAGCCATATGAATTAGCACCTTTATAGTGTTGGTGATTACACTTCACAACTTTTGGGTTCTAGTATTACTGTGTTTATTATTTGGCTACCATGTGTGAATAGTGGTATTGCCTATATTTGCATGTTCACCTGTACGCCATATATTTTGCAAAATACAAGAATCAGCCAATAGCGAACGAAAATAGCCATTCGAATTGCTTATATAGGACATCCGCAGGAGCAGGATAATATTAACGATGATATTGATTATACTCGCACATTTAACTATTATTTAAAAAGCCACCAACCAATCCCTTGTACAATGTAACATTATACATTTAAAGCCCTCTTTGTAACTTGCCAACCAAATAATACAAAAGTGTAACGTAACTTTCACATACAGTAAAGCGTATCAATTACCAGCCAACGGTTCTCTCCCACAGGTTGCCACTAAAAAATAAATGGATGTGTAATTAAATCGATAGCAAGTGGATGTATCGAATTACGGAGTGGCGCGGTAGTCGGAGCCCGAGCAGGAAGTCGTGCACTTGTATTTTTTTATTGCTGTCGGAGCAGGGTGTCGGCGTCGGGTTGCGAACGCATCATCACTTCGCACACTCGACGGCCCACTCGACACTTGATAACTCCGAAATCACATACAGGCAATCAGGCTTTCTGCACACGCTCTCGTCCGCGGTTGTTAATAGTGCAATCGTGCTGTCATGGTTCATCGTATCTCTTTAAGTTACAGTGCTAAGGACTAACTTAATATTGGTTAAGAATTGAGTTCAGTCAGTCCGCAGGTCCGGGCCCGAATACCACTGCCACACTATTTTTCTTACTCTCTCATCTCTTTCTTATTCTGCTGGGGAAGAGTCTCTTCACAGAGGCGGGCTTTGGTATAACTATATGAATAGGTATGCGCTAGTCTGGCCCTAACTTAATGGTTCGTTTTGTGTTTGCACTACCCGATCCTTTTACGTCCCTAGTAGGCATGGGTCTCGTCCCACAACTAGAAAATCTACGCTTTAACGGCTATACTGGTTAGTGAACCACCAAGCTTTCTTGAGCCTCGGACAAGTTTTAACGCCTGCTACTAGCGTCTTAAAATACCAAACAAGCAACTAACCTCTTCCTGGATTTCCCATTTAACGAACGAATGACTTCTACTATATTTGCAGGAGATAATATATTTACTCCAATAATATAATCTTATTATATCTAAAATGCACTAACTTATAGTTTAAATCTAACATGATACTAAAATAATATAAAACTAACTATTCCATAAAACTCACTTATAAGCAACTGCAAAGATATATTAATTAGTTTGTGGTTTAACATTGACCTCTCCGTATCTAATGAATATAATACTAAGCTAACTTTTATACTTATTTTCAATGTACATTCTTATTTATATCATTCTTTTATCGCCTGTCCTCAAATATAACACGATAACTTAATTTATTCTTTCCTCCTTTTCTTATCGTTGATTGACGCTTAGATTTTTAAAGCGAGATAACATACGAATGCTACTGGTATACAGCGCTATCTTGTTAAGTTTATCTGGCTTTGTCTTACCGACGCTAAAAATATTTGATCATAATCAAACTGCCTTGTATCTCGTGTACCTACCTACCTGCGTTCGTGAACGTCAAGGCATATTCTTAGAATGGGACTTCGAATCATCTGTCTGAAAAGTCTATAAATTGACAAAGAATCGGTCTCGATTGGTTTCAGTGAACAGTCTTCCAAAATGTGGCTTCCTTTTGAGATTAAATATTTCTTGGATAATTGATTAAGTCTAGAAATACCTGTTAAACTTAATCGGTAAAAAGTGAGAAAGTTAAAAATAAAAGCGACAAAGCAACAACACGAGTCACTATTCAATAAATTGTTATTGTTGTCCACATAATAAAATAATGAAGCGAAACATTGATAGAATGTGCATATAATGCATCGAACAAAGCCGAGCGGCGGGCGCAGAGCGGGCAAAACGATAACTAGGGTTGTCACTAATAGAATGTCCTGTTATCGAAGAAATTAAATATATTTGTTTTGTCAATTCAAACTCCAAACGAGCATGCAGCCCACCTGATAATAAATGGTTGCTGTCGCCCATAGACAAGATCAGGCCCTAACACAGGATCGAAGTTCTATCGAGACGCCTTGGCTTAACCAAGGTCCTGTTTGGTTATCAGTTAGCATGTCTCTTGCAGCAAGAACAAAAAATACTGCAGAAAAAAGTACATCAGCGGTGCTTTCGGATTCAAAATGCCAATACGATATGTTCATACTTGTAATCGACTCGCCGATATTAAACTTAAATTTTATCATAAATTAATAAAAAATATGCGATGAAAACGCAGTCACTTCAGTTATATTTAATAGTTGCAGTACGAATTGAAGCGATTCTACGATACTATCTGCTTCCAGCTTATTAATACTATAAGGAAAAAAAACACTAAAACTCAAAAAAATATCAGCCTTCAAAATGCAAAATGAAAAATATATTATAGTATACACAAAAATAGAATTCTAAGCATTATCTTGTAAAATTGTTAAAATAATCTATATACGATAATTGTTCCACCTCATTCCGTGCTTCTTTTTTAAATTTATGGTTTATTTCAAACGTTCAATCAATTTTATTTAGGCTAACCAGGCGTACTTTGTAGCGCCTCAATTATTTCCTCGCCCCCGTGCATTTAAATTGACACAACTTTTTTATAACTTATAAACCGATTTATGAAACACTAAATGTTAAGGTAGAAACTTATTCTAGTGAAAAACGGATTCAAATCAGATCAGCCGTTTCTGGGATTAAAAAGCACAAACGCACAGAAAAATAGACAAAAATTCTATAAACATATTTTTTTTGGGTTGTATTAAATTTAATAGTGTTTAAAAAATGGCTTCTCCTTAAAAAATATATCATGTACAGGCAGCAATCACTTACAGATTTATTATATGTATAGATACTTTCCGTTAACTTACAAGAAATTCATCCAAAGGATTTGATTTCTTCTAACATGAATAACTATTCCGATTGTTCAATTAAATGCTTCGATTTAATGATTTGTTTCAAGTCTGTCTTCTCGGTAACCCTAGCGATAAGAGACGCGACGGCGCGCCGGCCCGGAGGTCGACGCTCCACACGTAAACAGATAACACCGATTGATTACACAGCCACTGCCTACTCTTAGTGTGATTTGTTCACAGAATTGTGCAAAGCCCCAGCTGGGTATTGCTCTTTTGAGGATTGTCATTCAAATTTTCGTGTTTCGATAATTGTTGTTTCGATAATGCATATTCAGAGTCAACGTTTATGTGGTATACAGATAATATGGTAAAAAGAACCAAGCCGCTTTCGTTGTCTGTATTCACAAGCGCCTTGGTACCAAATTGACATGTTTTTGACGAATCTCTTTGAGTATTGTTACTTGTTACATCAATAGGGGTCGATGAGCCATCGTAAGCATGTACGACCGTGGCCAGAACGACCGTTTTACACTGACTTTTAGCTCATCCCGAACATTATGTTCATTTGTAGGCCAATGCCTGCCTATTTCCTATTATTTTGATCGTAAATAGCCACTTATCAATGATTGATATCATTGTCCATGGAAATGTTGGAAAATTTCTACGAAACATCTGATAAATTCTTTTCTGATAAATGTAATAAAATTGTCATTCTATTTCGAATTTGTATGTTATGGACGTCGATTACACATTGGTAACATAAGTATTTAATAAATCTATAGAGAATAAATTTTGTAACCATAAAATATATATTAATAATAGGTATACGAAAATATATAAATATGATACTAACGTCTCGGTAAAATTGTCTTCCATTTCAGAAATCATTGTTTCCAGAGCTGTATAGTCTACCATCAGGTACCACGTAAAGGTTTGATACTCTTTATAAAGTTTATAAACTTATCCCAAATCAGTCAAGGATTACCTAAAGAAACATAAAAAAAACGAAGGTATAAAAAGGAGGTACAAATAAAGGTATTAAATTAAACATTATTATATCTCCACATAAATTACGTGAAGGGTTATTAACATATTTCTACTTTTGATTTTAACTGCCACTACATTTTGAATGATATTTATGGAAGGAGTTATAAAGAATATTACACTCCTGGACAGCAAAGGAAAACCATTGCTTTTTTCACTATGCCTCACACAGATATTTTTGAGGCCTTATTTCTGTTACATACGTACATGTATTTTAACAAGTTACCATACCAAGTACCATATCAATTAGGTAATTCTGGATATATGTTCAACGTACAAAGTACCAAAATTCGAATTATAAATACAAATTGTTAGCTTAAGTAAAGCTTAAGCTAGTAATTGATACCTACCAAAACATGGTAGCCACTGTCCACAAAAGTTAAAACCAAAATCACCTGCTCATTCGCTATTCCTTTTTTATAAAGTCCTATCTTATAGCAAGGCCTGTAAAATATTCTCTTTGTGCTTATAAATTGCTTCAGAGCGGCCGCTGCCAAGTTTGGAGTTTGCACTTTACAAAAGTTTTCGCATAAGTTTCGTAAATTTGTACCTACTGCACTGAGATAATATATTTTAGTTCCATATTTTTCCATGCCATGCCATGTAGTAAAATGTTTGATCGTATTAAAATTTACGTTGATTTAAATGGTAGAGCTCCTTCCTCACGTAGCCTTTTTTAAATTAGAAGACTACCTACAATATTTTTAAAGGTCTTATTCTCTCTGTATACGACATAATTTAATAGAATGATAGAAATTAAGATTTAATTACAATGATATTAAATTTGGGTCTAAAACCCCTTGTCATATAAAAGACATCAACGAGCAGACATAAAAAGATCTGCATAACATAAAGTAATAATAACATAATATAATAAATAAATTATTTAATATATGTATTATTTTCATTATTTATTATATACTATCAGCGTTAACAAATGTTGGCCACATTAAAATAATAATTTTTCTAAAGAATATCCGTTGTGACACAACAAAGTAATAGAGTAATGGTGAAATAAATTTCACAGTAGTTCAAAGTTTTATACCTATTTGTTATACAAAGTTGTATGTTAAATTCAATGAACAATAAGAAGGAAATCTTCATTTACGAGTCTGAAGCAAATGGAGATCCAACCGGTGATAGTAACCCAAGCGTCCGGAAAGCATCGGCATCGTAAATAAAAAGACAATTCGTAAATTGCGAAATGTAATTGCAGGCAATGGAGGCGGGCGGCGGCGCGCTGAACGCCAGTGCTAATGAAAATTTAAAGTAACCGGTGCGGCCACTCGCCGAGACTCAAGCTACGGAGGTAAGCGGTCTCTGCGTCATTCAAGTTTTAACTTAGTGTTTAAATGATCGACTGCAATAAATTTATAAAACATGCATGTAGCCTAGTCCTGCGTGACAAACTGATTTGTGCAAACGATTCCAAACAAAACGAAAACTGTTTTCTGAAGTTTAATATTCTATGTCTTGAAAAACTATACTCGTTTTAATTTAACAAGAAACGATTTCACAAATATAATCTGAAGCTGCCTTAATTATTATAAATAAGGTTTAAAAACTTTAGTGTATATCTTTATTGTTTCTTAATATACATTTGTGTAACAAACCAATGTAAAAATATTAAGGATTATTATCCATAATAATACTTGGGATGATGCAGACACTTATTTAACAAAAACACGGCACACATAATTATAAAAACACGGTAAAGAATTAGTAACTAAAATAATAATCTCTAAATAATCAGTCAACAACTAAACTAACCAGTCAATAATAGCCTGTAGTTTTAAGCTTATTTCATTCAAGGGCCAACCCTTTAATGTCGGAATGTTACTAATATTTAATCGCTACAGTGTATAACTTATAATGTAAAGCCCGGATTGGGGGAGTGTTGCGGAGAAGGGGGGGGCAGCGACCACATGCTCCGGTGCATCGCGACCTCGGTGCACTGACCCTCCTCCCGCCTAGCGGAGCCTGCCCTGCCCGTACCACTGAGCCTTTACCTCTGCAGCCTTTACATACCACATACACATTGTATATACGGCCAGAGTATCACTTAATAAAATATTTTTCGCTTTCCACACGGTTCATTGTTGCTCATTTCTTCAAAAAGCTGTCTGAGTTAGTGCAACCTTCAAACGTTCTCAACATCTTTTGATCAAATATTCTGTAACGAGCAATATTCGACTATACATTAGATAAAAACTTATTTTTTTCTTGTCTTAAAAAGAAAAGTAAACTGATCGACTGATCTCACGAAATTTCAAAGTATTTGAGCGTAATCGTTGTGCTAATGTTTAAATTTAATAAAAATAAGAAGTATATACCTACATACATATATTTGGAAGAATCATTGTATCTATTAACGAATATATAAATTCGATTTGATATATTCGAAAATACTACAATTGTAATATAGGTTTAGAATGTGGTCTACATGGAAACAATTAGAGAAGACATTCAACGTTGGCTTAAGGAAATGGCATAATTTCGTTATGCAGATGTTTGTTACTGAGACTTTCAAGTAACTGCTTAATAAATTGCAGCTCATTCTTAATTATTACATTCTTATTATTTTCAAGAAACATAACACATATCGATAATCATATTTTCAGTATATGCGATAAATTATGTGGTTGTTTACTCTAAATTAAATGATCTATCTTTTCTACAAAAATGTACTTTTTCGTATTACCTACTATTTCCTGTAGGGGGTTCGGAGTATAGTTCTTTCTGACACCTTTTAATGAATCTTCCCTAACTTTCTTACACAACTAACTTTTCTTTATTTATTGTATTGAAAAAAAGTAGTAGTATACTTGAACCATCAAGCCTCAATTGGTTAATGTGAAAAGTCTTTTCCG
>DWGW01001932.1:0-10459 GCA_018247775.1 Udranomia orcinus
AACATGAACGCACGCACACACACACACACATACAAAAAACCCACATGCACGATCACGCACGAACGCACGAACACACGAACACACGCACGCACACGAACACACAAACATTACACTCCTGTTAAGACACTGAATTCAATATGGCGACAAAATTAATTACACTTCTACTAGTTTAGTTCATCCTGGAGATAAGTAGTATTTTTTATCGACGTCTACGGCGGTCGTCTGGAATTAAATTACAGTCCCGTGAGGTTCTGTAGGTGTTTCAACGCTTTCAGGTGTTGTAGACACCTCCGGTGTTTTATAATTGCCCTCGGGACAACTGTTACGTTGGAGGTAGACTTTTGTTTTAAAGCGGCTTAATCTTTTTTCCTTCCACTTTTATTTTATTACAAAAGTCAGAATAATAAACACTTGTATCGGTTGACCGATCCTGGACGAAGCATGCTTTTTGTCTCCTTTGAGCATTAAGTTGAGTGTTCATACCTAAGTTGTATAATAGTATGGGTCAGATTTAAACATGTTTTTGATATTTGAGTGGTCTAGACACATACTGATTTTCCAGCCTTCACGATTGTGTCCGACGGATCGACATAGAATAATGTGGGAAACACGCCTAGTATTGTATTTCATTTATATGATTAAAAATCGTAGGAGCAAAACCTATCCAAAGTGTGTACCTCATTACCCTAATTTGCAGTGACAGCCATGATTTCGTTGTAAAAACTGCATACTAACTAGCGAATCCATTGCAGCAATCGAACAACGCTATGGGCGCGCTGATGAACGGGTCGAGCCGCGCCGGCGACCTCAACAACAACATGTCAGGCGCCGCGGCCGCGCCGTTCGCCGCGCCGCCGCACCTCAAGCCCCTCGGTCTCTCCGCGTCCAGCTGAGACTACCGCGCCTGAGACGCGGCCCACCCGTACGCCAAGTACCAACACTAGTCACGCGACATGTCACTCGTGAATGACGTGACACACGCGGCTCGCACGTCATTCATCCGTTCGCACGTTCGTTCGGGAGGCGCGTGTATATGTGAATCGCTAGTAGTGTTGTGTTTTGGTAAAACTCTCAGTGAACAACATGGATTTAGACGCACATGACTTTCGTAATTGGAAGATACTCATCTTTGTACGGATGCGGCAATAAGCCCCCATTTCCTAGTGTTGGTGTTGCGTGATTGAATAATTGAATAAACTGTTCGGTCTCGACGTTTGTAGCCGTTTTAAGTGTTACTACTGATCTGTAAACAAAATATTAGAAGGACTCAACGCTCTAGTGTTCAATAAAATGCAAACGATACGTCTAAGTGCTTAGACGTGTTTGTACGTAACCGAATAAAACTTCGTCTATATATTTTAATCTCTAAGCGTATTCTCTGTGTACTTAACGTAACTCAAGAATCATTGTTTTTCATAATATCATATAGTGTCCTGTTCATCTGTACAATATCTTCATTACACTAAAATGTTCTTATAGATGTTACCTAATCGATGTTTGGAATACGTCGATAACGCCAATAGGGTGGGGTTATGTGTTGTCGATAAATTCGGCAATTACGTAATTAAAACTGATCATTACTTATACAAGACTATGACAAGTAGCGTACGATGAATACCTTTAGGAAAATTTAGCGCTATTGAGTGTAATAAAATACTTGGCTCCTTTTAAATGGAATCTATCGATGGTACGAGTATCGTTGTCCTTTATCGGAAACTTACGCTGTTTAATAGATGTGTAGTGTATACAGCAAAGTAAATGCCAAAACATACATATATGTAGGATATATTCTCACGGTTATATAAAATAAATTTACTCGCTAATAGAATATTGGTGTGTAATCGAATATTTAAATTTTAGTTTTAATCCCGCAAGGTGATCTCATATGGCAATTTTGCTTAGTTAGAATAATGACTGAGGAAAAGTATTGTGGGTACTAACGTGATGATGTTCTTGGAAAATGTAAATACGCGGGCTTAAGGCTTGTCTTTTCGACAGGTCTTAAAATGTACAGAGGGTCATTTGTGAAAGTTTTACTGTACTCACCCTGTTCAAACGTAAGGGACTGTACGGTTTCTTAGACAATTGATTAACAATGGGAAAGATTTGGATCGTTTATTGTCTTTATATAATGATACTGTTGCAGTACTGATTGTAGAGATGAGGTCAAAGACACATTTGTGAGATACAGTATTGATCTCACAAAGCCCTTTCCCTTATCCGTACAACAGGTCTGTTTTTGTAAATAAATCATTAAAAAAACAATTCCTTTAAAAGAAAACAAAATGGTAGTTTAATTTTATTTTGAATTAAATTTTATAAAATAATTATTATGTTCGAGAAATTATGCTAACGGTCAAAATAATTTTATATTTTATTTGTAGGTACTTCATTGGCTTAGCCAGAAATGTTTTTTTAGTAGCGGACTTCGTTCGAACTCTTCGTTATTTCGTTTTGTACCTATAATGTATATTGCTGTTAAGTTTATTAATGAACATTGTTGTAATGTTTGTATTATTTATGTAAATAAAATAATTAATTTAAGTAGACGATTGTATCTAATAATTAATAGTAATAATACATTGGTGATTACTAAATGTCTAAGTATAGTGAAATGTGTAAAATTCATGTTAATTAAAATTTAATAATTCATGTTTTCAAATAGTTCAAATTAGTTTTTAGTGTACTTGATATTTCATTGTCTCATTTATATTTGAGCATTTAATTAGAAGAAATAATAATGCATTCCTGTTTAATTAAGAGATTTTGCGCTAACTTTGCGGAAATGAAAACCGCATTATGTAACACGAACGTGTCAGGTTCTCTTTTAACCAATGATATGACCAAAGATATAGCTCATTAAAGCCTTGTTCAAAAATCATTTTTTTTATTTACTCCCTTTTAACCCTGTAGCTGATAACCGAGGCAGGTGGCGCAAAATCGTGAAGGACAAAGTGATCCGTGGAGGAGGTCACGACCCTCAATAGTGAGGAAAACGACGCGAGGAGGAGGAGGATAGTGATCTGTGAAAGGAAGTATTCAATTACAAAGAAAATATTCAGTTTCATCCTCATATTTTATTTATTAAATTACAGTGATAATTATATCACTTATATCGATTTGAACTAAACATTTCGTTAGTTAGAATTAAAAAGTACAACTCCATTTATTTTAATAAAATGTAATTTCTACATTGTTAACATCATCTTTAACGCATCATAGTTACAATAACACCCAACACAATAACAAAAGCAGAGTAAGCCAGGGACGTCGACCCCGAATCTATCTGGTAATAGCCCAACAGTCTCGTCGTCTTGTCCATCTCGAGTAACCCGTCCATGATCTCCAGGTTATTAGGGATGATCTGCTCTGGGGGCAGCAGGAAACCGTACTCTCCCAAGTCTCGCAGTTCGATCAAGTAAGAGACAGGTACATCAGCTGCGTATTTGACCCAGTCGAAACTGGACCCGCTCATTTTGTCTGCAAAAGTATTATTACAAATTATATTATTAACTAGGTAATTAATTATTGCTAGTCATGTGATCAATCAATTGGAGTATCAGACAATATAAGTTAAAAAGTTGTTTTTAATTATTGTACAGTCTTAATATGTAGATATAGCCATGAATTACAACCCAGTGGCACAGATATTCGAACTTTAGGACTAATTATCAAAAAACAAAGTTTAAGACCTCTCTTTCACTCTCTCTCTCTCTCTCTCTCTCTCTCATTACCTCTCGAAATATTGTATAAAAACAATACAAAATGATGTATAATGTGTATATGTATAATTAAATAAATAACCCTTTACTTTCAAAGATTAAATTTGCTCTCTGACAAATTTCATAACTCAGTAAAAAAGCAAACATGATGCCGCAAATTCAAAACATACATATAAATGTGTGTGCAGCATTGTTTGTTTATCCAACTTACATAAAACCTCAGCAGACACGCCAACTCTGTAATTGGTCCCATACCGTTTCTCTATTCTCTCGGCGCTCCTGATTGCGATTTCGTACTGAAACAATATTAATAAAGTTTTAATGCTTAGGTACAACAAACTGTACGAAATCAAATATTCAATAGGTCAGTTTTCCGATTCTAAATTGTAATACAACAAGGAAAATTTGAAGGTGGAATGGTGGAGTCCATTTCAATTTGAATAAAGTAAAACTCGCTGAGGAATTTCGCTGAACACGTAAGGCTTATTGATTTTATGTACACAGAACACGTAGAAGTAAATAAAACAAATAATTAAGTAAACAACGAAGTACAGGTAAATTTTCTAATTTGTGTAAAAGTTCCATCTTTATTTCTACACATAATGGAACGGTGCTTAACGATTAAATAACCTTAAAAGATCAAATATATAAAAAAACAGTAATTTAGTTTATCGTGTTCAGTTTTTTATGATATAAATTCTTGGCGACCCAATTCAGGGTGTAAGTAAAGAACATTAATTACATATCAAAATATATGTTTTATATCTTCTTAATTAGCATTTAAACATAAGACAGCTAAAATAAAATTCAGATAACTTATAAATCTAATTGTAAGCAATCAAAATACTAACCATATCGCCGAAATTGTTAGCAATGAGGACATCAGATCCATTTACGTGGCTGTAAGGTACGATGATGAGCTGCGTGTACGAGTGAATGGAGAGATAGTAAATTATATCTCCCGTTGCCTGCAGCCTGCTCACATAGTTCGCTATAGCCGTTGTTTCTGGTTCAGAGAATGCCCTCGGTCCAGCGTACGTATTGGTGCAAGGGTTGTCTGATGCTCCTACGGCTGAATTAGGATTATGGAGGACGGTATTTCTTTGGGATTTTTTAATTTATTTTACACCACTCTAATAAAATATACCATTTTATTTATTAAACTTTAATAATACTCACACATCCATACGAAATCGAAGTTTCTGTTCAGATCTACTCCATTGCTCATGTCATCATCTACCCCAGTTTGCGCACATGAGCGGAAACTGTCCCTACTACGGTTTTTCCTCCACATTCTATGCTGTAAATAGTGTAATATTTGTAAACATAATATTTAATGTTGTATTAATATTCCTATATAATCTAACTGTACATAATATAATCAACAGTGACATTCCATCAATGTTAAAAAAATTCATTAATTCACGTTTTGTAATCATGTCACAATATTTTAATAAAAAGATTCATGGAAAATTGTTAATTTAAAAACTCAATTATTCTAACTATAATATTTATTGATTATTTGTCATTATGGCTTATATCTCAGATCAAGATGGCTAGTATATTATTAGTGAGTCCTGTTTCTATTTTTTTCCGTTAGCTGCTAGTTCTAATTATTTCCGTGTTCGAAAATAGCCAGGCAATTGTCCAATTACTTACAGTTGTGAAAGTGTAAATATATCCATCGGGATTAGCAACAGGGATCATATGCCATTCCATATTCTCCGCCATGAGTCTCACTTCTGGATCCGTACTTGTCAAGAACTCCTTGATCACCCAAGTGACCATGGCTGGTGAAATCCATTCCCTGGCGTGCAATGTACCTTCGATGATGCCAATCACCCTCCTTCTTCTGTTTGGATTGAAATCAATTCTAATACCCCTGATGTCTCTTCCTTCAACAGACGTTCCTATAGTGAAATTTGAAACGATATTTGGATAGTTCTCAACCAACTCGTCCAACCATTGATATATTTCATCCAAAGTATGGTACTTCTCCCAGCTGTATGATAAGAATGCGCTGTTGCTTCTGCTTAAAGCTGGTTCAAGTTGCTTGTCAATTGCTCTGAAAATAATTATCATTAATTAAAATTATCATCAACGCTCCTTGATAAGAATATTTCAATCGAATATAGATGTCTATCAAATCGCATTTCAATGTCTTATCAGAGTTATCTAGTTTACTATCATAAAGTTATTTATTATAACCAACCGCGTGTTTTCTTAATAGTGCTCAAATACTCACTAATTTTGGATGTAAATGAGTATTTTTTAAATTCCTTCTTGGTGGTTAGTTGTAGGAACTATACTACTACTATATTAATTAAAAAAATAAATTAAATTTATTAGTTTTTTTTTATCGAAAATTTGAGTGCGTTTGATCTTGCCTGGTGGGAAGCAACGATGAGATTTAAGGTGGTGCACGCAAGCTCAAATAATGCCTGTTCACTCTTGCCTTGTAAATCCCTATATTAAATAGTTTTTAATTAAGTTATTATAAAGGCTTGATTATTTTTTTAAGTACCTACATACAAATTTACTACAATATAGCAAGTAAGGGATAATCTTTATGATTTATTTACAACATGTTTCTAGATATGAGTGCGGATCGTAAATTATTTAGATATATGTGAAGGATTTACAAATTGCTACCGATAATGCTTAATGCTAAATTAAAAATAATCATTATTGTTACTTTTTAATCCATAAGAGTTTTTTACTATTAAATTTTCAAATACCTATAAATGTGTGTGCGATTCACTTTTTTTCTACGTTTGTTTATCTTAAAACAAAACCTATGTCTTGAAATACTTACTTCTGCATGTCACTGATAACTTCTTTAGGTTCAATGCCTATATTTTTTACACTATTCAAGAAACTTGCCACATTCTCTGGAGGCACCATCAATCGCACATCACGGTTTAAAACATATAAATCGTCCCATAATTCTAAAACTCTGCTCTTTTGAAGATTTTCCAAAAGATCCAATTCTTCGTTACTTGTCGGAATTACTTTATAAACTTTGTATCCATCGAAAGTTCTTTTTCCAGCTATTATTGTCACTGTTACACCAAGGATAAGTAAAAAGGAAATAAGCTTCATTTTTGTAACATTTACGCACAAAAGACCTTTGACCAAGTTTCCGAATTTGATATTAAACTCGAACTCAAAGAAATTTCTGGATTTATTACAGGTTTAACAATTATCTCATATTATCTAATCATTTTTATCTGATAATATAATTATTCATATCCAGTACAGACTATCATTAGGATATCTGATATTTTTATTTAATAATTTACAACTAGACTAACATTTTAATGAGTTTTTTTATATTGCTGTGTATACTTTCTACCTTTATAAATATACCAGGAATTTATCAAATACCTCTGTGTAAACTAACTTCTATATTAATAACTTATTTTTCAACAGATTTTTTTTAAATAACTTTAGACCTGCGTTTAACTATCTCATCTGATGGTAAGTGAGATGGCGCCTATGATGAAGCACGCTTGCCTAGAAGAAGTCTATTCAATCTAACTTGAATAAAAGTTGTATAAAACATGGAAAATAGACGCTACAAGAGTGTCACACTCCTTAGGGGATTCTAATTGTTTCTACTCCTAAGTTATAAGTAATAGTCAGTTTTTTTGTCTGATTCCGTGCTCGTAAAGTGTAAAACTTGCTTAATATTTTTGTTCAGAAATATACTAATTAATACTAATATAACAATGCTTACAATTAAATTAAGTTAATATGAAGAAACTATTTTTATATGAACATCATTTATTGATTATTAATGCAAATATATTGTCAAATGCCTATAATAATGACATTCTGAATTTTTCAATATTTGTTATATTAAATATTAGAGCACTTAAAAAATTCTTGTACTCTACTTGTATTTCCGTCTATTTAGTGTTTGAAATCTAAACTGCGTTTGTCAAATCGAAACACAATTTAGGCGGGCCTGTTGATGCTATATTGTAGTCTCAAATTTATGTAATGTATTGGAAATGCAAGCGTATTCGCTGGAGGCATTTCAATGACATTGTGAATGCTTCGGATATTTGCCATAAATTGTAGGGCAAAATTACATTGGTTGTTATCTACTATTACAACTTCTATCTACCCGATTATATGTATGTATGGATGTAGCAGAATATTTTGGAGATACTACAAAAATGCAAAGTGAAGCATAAATAATATCGTGTAAAGAAATAAAAGGAAATGAAAGAAATTGAGGGTGATCCCAAGACCAATTTGGATAACTTTTGCCTTACTTTTGAAATGGCCTAATATTGGTATTCTGAGAAGAGATCCAAATCTAATATTAGATCAATGAGCAAACAGAATTGATTATGATCGATGAGAAGCATGAGAAGATCCATAAATCCAATATTCATAAATTCACAAAATAATTATAAGTATTAGTAAGAATAATAATAACAGTGAAAAAATATGTATTCGTGCATAATGAGGTCTTATACCGAGCATTATTTCCGAAATTATTACCAGCATAAATGTTAAAGGCTCGTTGAACTGGGATCCCACGTCGTAACCAGCACCGGGATTCAGTAATCCAGAAAGCCAAACAAAATGAGCCAACGGTCGTAGAATCAGACTCAAGCTTTGAATCACTGCTATAAATTGAAATGACCTATTAATAAATAAAAAAAACGTTGACCCGTAAATTGAATACAAAAAGGGCATACTCTTACCTAAAGAATACTTCCAACAGAAATCCCTAAAAATAAACAGCAAGCACGGAGGATTTTCCTGATCGAAATAAGAAATTGACTTGGGATTTGTAATATTCCACTCAAGATTATTCATACATTTAATCGTCAATTTAACAACTTATTAAGAAAACTATTTCTAGTTGAAATAATTCTTAGTCAACCCAATAACACAACAGAAATTCAGAAAATTGGGGCACCTATTGCCTAGAATATCAGACAAATGATCCAACGAAACGAGGCATTTATACAAATTCGAGTCTTAATTCCGCGGAAACGACCCCGAATGCGCTATTTGGGGAGATAAATGATTCATTTTTTGCTCTCTTTAAATTTTCCGCCGTCTTAACCGAAGAACCCCGGTAATGACGTTAACGCCAACGATGACGTCATAAAACGAGTGAGGCCCGCAATATCTTTAAGCCTTCGTCACCTGATCCCTTACTACGATACCTGATTTTAATTGATTTAATAATTGAAAAGTAGCGCATTTAAATTTTGGCTTTTACATTCTATGCCGTGGAGTTATATTATGAGCATACTGTGCTTATAATATACCTAGGAACCCTAGGAACTCTAAGTATTTTGTTTTATCGTTTTAAGTTTTTTTATAATCTAGATTAGTAGTAGCTCCAACGCTAGTAATTGTTACACAACTCCAACTAACGCCAATTGCCTTGTTATTGTGGACTATTTCATGATCCAGATTTTTAACTATTTGTGCAGGGGCATAGTAACATACATATACATACAATTAAACACATAGGGCCTATTAGAGGCCTATGGACTACGTGGCCATCGCACCCTCTATCCTTCCTAGCTAATGACGTATGTGTAGTACAAGTAATGCGTTGCTTGTATATTCGTCGCTTGGCGAAGTACCGTTCTCTTGTTACACTTGCTATTAGACTAGTAATTTTATTAATTACAACGTCAAAAAGCCATTCGGACTGGCTTCAAGAACAGAAAATGAAACTAGGTGTTTTAAGTTTAATTTTCCATAATATTAGAGCATAGTAAGTGCATAGTAATAATTACATACACAGGTTCACGTCAGAGCATAATGAGTATGAACAAAAATCAAACTACATTTACTTTCATTTTTTGCAATATTAAAATAGCGCATATTATTTTACAACGAGATCTGTGTTAGTCTGACAGAAATTTTAATTACAAATTGGCTTATTAAAAAGCCCGGCGACGGGTAACTTGGATCAGGGTAGAGCGCTAAACATTTATGATCCTGTTTACTCCGACAAACCCTTGGCATTTACCATACTTTGTTGTTACTGTTAAGTCTCTCGAAATATTAAAATTGCCAATTGTTTTTCCAAACCCGGAGACATTATAAACGCAGAATATGATTGTGAAATCGCCTGGACCAAATGTAAACGAAAATGTAGATATGGAATGAATACTAAAAGAGACAAAAAGAAAATAAATCAAAAAATGTTTATCTTTATCGTTGAGAATAGAAGAGGTCTAAAACTATACAATTTTAACCCATAAAAATTCATTCGAACGTTGAAAATTCGATCATTTTTTAATACAAAAGATATATTCGTATTACATTCGATAGTTTCAAAACTGTTTGCCGCAAATTGTATTAACCAACAAAATTGTGTAAACCGATAAATCTTGTTTCGACGTAAAATTGTTATCCGAATGTTCGGAAACCGCGAACAAATTATAATCAACTTTGCCGTAGTGGCAGGGGTCGGCAACGTTTTTTACAATAAATTAATATGAAACTCCACCATTTGTGTAATCAAAGTGTTTGTATGTTGTGCATATTTACGAAGGAAATTCTACGTATATGTATGTCGGGAAAATAATAAAAAGAAGAGATATACAATTACACGATTATTGTTTAATTAATTGACGGTTCATTAACAGTTTACACTCCCATAATCAATCATCAGGATAACGATTAAAACCACATTGACTGATTAACAATAATTGGGACCAATGTCCCTGATGGCCAGCCTCCCCTTAGCC
>DWGW01001933.1:0-10457 GCA_018247775.1 Udranomia orcinus
GGACTAAGTTGAAACGCCTGGATCAAGTATCTCCCTGACCACACCCTTCAAACTAGAACACAGTAGCAAGATGCTGTTATTAAAGCAGAAATAGCAGTGGTGATGGTGGTCAGGGGTCGAACGACGAATTGTTTTTCTGCCTTAAATCCTTTATATCAAGTTAAATTAACATTTTATGCTTAATGATTTTACTTAAAATATTTTATTGTAAATCTGTAGTAGCTTATTTGAAAAGACGTTCTTAATAGAAAACAATAAGTAGAGCTCGTGGATACACCGACTATTGACATTAATCTTGTTTAGATTCGAAATGTTATATATTTGTTCGTTGATCAGTTATTTTTAATAAAAATGGGATTCTGTAAACACAATAGTTATCAAAATACAGTACGATGAATATTTACATTTACGTATAATACGAATGTACAGCGCTTTAAAATAGTTATTGTTGTGAGTTTACAATTCAGCATAAAACCAGAGATGAAAATTTATATTTCACGTACCTACTTCTGTCGGGATAAATCCGTATGCAGCGTAAACATCAACTTTCGTGGATAATACCCGATGTAATATTTACCAATACTCGTATCAAACTGAAATCTGTTGAATTAATATTCCATCATGCCAAATGATGCTTCTGAATTAATGAAATTGTGAATGACGGTTGGTTATTTTTTTATTAGTTTCTTTGCTTCTCGAATGTTTTTTGTTTATAAAAGGATTATCGGTTATGATTTATTTTGTTATGTTGTTCTATATTGCTTTTATTACACTTGTTTTAATATTCATGGTACAAGTATAGAGCGGATTATTCGTACTAAGTTGAATTAAAACTTTTATTCGCACGAGCATCTTCAATATACATACATACATATATTGACAAAGTGTCATTAACGTTTCCATACAATAAGTTAACTCCAAGGGTCAACATTGACTGGACATCAAACAAAGACATTGTATACTTTTCATTCGGGACTACGGAATTGTAACCACTTGGTATATTCTGGGAATTGTGGCCGACTACTACATCACTATAATACCAATATATTATTAGCTTACTACATGGTTGACCTAGATTTTACATATACGGTCGGAAATTGAAGTATTTTGCTTTAGTAGTAAGTATTAATAGTACTTCTCTGTCTAATACGTACGATTATACTCAGATTCTGTACACGAACACGATCGGAAATTAAACTTCACGCGTTGATTCGAGTTGTTAGGCCACATTAGGCAAGTTCAGACTTGTCAATCGATTGCAGTTGATATATGATTTTGAAGGCTTTAAGGCTTTAACTCGACCGAGGACAAAACGTGATTATACGTCATAATATGGCACAACGTACGATGACGTTCGAATATAAAATATTATTTACGACATAACGTTTATTTCCGATGGACTTTTAAGTTACAATCTTATTGGTTGTGCCTTGTGTCACAAGATGTGTATTACTAGAAACTCTATTGTCACGTAGATAAAACGATGTTCTGTCACGATGTCTTTAAAACGTATAATATCATTGGACTCTACGTATTTATACGTCATATAATTTTGTATGGAGATTTACTGTGTCATTCTAGAACACAGACTCAAGCGGTACCGTCCGCGAACATGTTAAGGAGGACTGTAAAACGAGTTTGCCACTACGTAGTAATGGAGCAACGTGGTCACGCATTCTCAATGTCAGTTATAAAGAGAGAAATGTCCAATACTGGAAGATTATAATAATTTTACGGATAGCCACGATTTTATCGGCGTATTATCATAATATGGTTCACTCGTTATGCATACTTTATGGGAGCGCCCTAAAACACGTGCCTGCCGAGGAAAATACTCGAATCGCATTTATGTCACTGTCTCCGTAACTTTTCACATAAATTGACCTTGTTTTGCATTTATGTGTTTGGCTCTATAACTTTGTGTGAAAAAAAGAGCAGAGGAACGTGTCCCTGGCGGCACAATTTTAAGTCAATGTGACGAATGTAGAGTAAGAAAAGTGTTGCCAGCCTCCACTGTACTTGTTTATCCACCGCTCCGGGTTTTAGGGTCAAGACCAACTTGGCTTTATGGTTCAGGCGTATACTCTTTAAGTTATTGCAAATGTTTAAAATAAAAAGTATAACACTCGCAAGTCAGTTCAATTATTTTTTAATTGAACCTATAATGCATGTTTATTTCTAGTGAATAAAAGTCGTTTCGCTTTGATTTCTGTACGCATTATGGTCCCTTAATAAAAGAAATAATCGTAAAATGCCAATGCGATGCGGGTTCGATGCTTGGTCAATGCATGAAGCCTGTCACTAATACTTTAATTAAAATCTGTTTAGAATGTAAATACATTTCTGTATATCAAGGTGGATGCGATGATGTAGTTAGAAATGTATTTATATTATTTAAATTATTTATTTAGCACGTTGCAAGTATGTGACTAGAAACTAGCAACACTAAGTGAGCACTGTGCCCAAAGACAGACAGACAGCCCCCGAGGGCCATTTATTGTTCAAAGCAAGTAAAAAGAAACGGAGCAAATGTAGAGAGACAGCCGTAAAAGTTTGCTAGTAACTTTCCGTTTTATAGATATTGAGACTTAACTGTATAGATATATGGTTCAATTTCCTACAACGCTAGCGCAGGTGCTTGGAACCTCTGGCTCGTGGCGAGTTATTAAGGTTTATTCAGCAGCTAGTAGTAAATTCAGTGCGGGTTTTGAATACGCCGTATATAATTAAATCACTATGTCATTATTTGGGGCTTTCACATTTAGCGAATGTTTACTGCTCATAGGTATATACATATACCTATTTAAGACGAAACGCCCTTTGTTATGACAGAGCCGTTTTGTTTGTATTGTCTTATTATCTTCTAGTATTTGCTGTCTATCCAGAGATGTTTACGAGCTATTTAGGTCTTAATAGTCGTGAACTTATTGTATTTGAGATATAAATAATATTGTTTATCTCGACGCAGATAGTTTCATGGCTTTTTTCCGACAATATTTTTCTTATTGTTACAAAATCGTTATCTCGTTTCTATGGAGTATTTATATTATATCAAACAACAAATACAGTTAAGATTTATTACTTTGCAAGGCAGTAAATTACAGCTTATTTGCGAAATAAAAATGTTTATGCGCCGAATGGAAAATCGTTTGAGAATTTTACAGATCTCGTATACTCCGTTGTTTCAGAATGTGGAACAAAGGTTCTACTGCCGACTTGTACATCTGTGAAACATCTGAACTGTCGAAGATTCTTCGCCACGCTGCTCCACTGGCTCGGAGTAACTAGGCGATCGTACGTTTAGAAACGCCGACAAGGTTCAACGACGACACGAACTTTGGCCGACAGATTAACGTATTCTCTACGTATATGAAGTTATTACGAACAGCAAGACACGTCCAACTCCTAACCACGATCGACGTTACTTAACTTCGTAGCTCATAAACTATACAAGTCAAGGGGCTATGCGCTTTACTAGTATCTAGCTACACGTGTATATGTAATATCGACATTATCAAACCAAAATCTGCTATGGAATGCTTTGCAAGTCTCTACTTTCGAGATATTAAAAAATAAGTTTTCCTGAAAAATGAGATACTCGTTTATATTAAAAGTATTTTATTTCAAAGTAATTGTTATAATACATGAACTTATTTGTTCTTTAAACAGTATATTTATTATATTGATCAAAGAGACAAAGACAAAGTTCTATTACCATCCATACATACATACATACATTACAGTAGTAATGTGTACCAAATAGCATATTTTATTAAAAGGTACATATGTAGGTACATACAGTTCCTTTATCCGATAAATAAGGCAGTGATCTATCCGCTATGGCCAGTCAAAAAAGTGACCAGAAAAAAGTGCACATATTAGGTTTTGGGTTGATAACGACGAAATGTAAAATTCTTAATACTTTTAGGGATGCGCAAAGCTATTAAGTAAGTCACGAGCGTACCGTGGGATATGATTAAACGTGCATTAAATATGCGAGGCGTGCTGCAAATAATATATAAAACATATCCAACAGAAGCATGTTTTGAGCATTACAATATTCTCGTAACATCCTCTTTGCAGTTGAAGTAAGATAGACGAGTGTGTTGCTACGGCATGAATTTCCGAGCGAAGCGGCTGCGTCGTGCGTCATGCTCGTGCGTCGTGCGTCTTGCGTCGTGCGTCGTGCGTCATTCGTGCGATGTTCGCGGCACACATCCTAAAGTGCTTCTTGACATGCGGCACCGAATTTAATACTCAGAATGAGTTGGCATTGTATAACATCTGAATTTAATCTCTTTGTTATTTAATATGATACTTAGTAAAGTGCATTATGTGCAGCACACCCACGTACTACAACGCGGCTCGTGACTGCGGCTCAAGATTCGACTTGCGTTAATTATTTGCGATCCTTGCGAATCTCTTACTGGTACAAAGTAACTGGTACACGCATTTGATTGTAATGCTACATTCATATTGTCACATTCATTTCCTCGACACAAAGGAACATTGTTCTCGAGTGACAAGCGTCGTCATCACGAGTCGCAGCCGCGAGCCGCAGCCGCAAGCCGCAGCGCCACGCGGGCTACGGTAATGTGCATAAATCGACATCAACGTAACAAGGTTAGACAACGCTCACATCGGCATCGCGACATAAACATTTCACAATCAATACAAACATACACCTATTAACACAGCTGCAAGCAACGCCATTTTGAAGTGCTTATTTCCATTATAACATTGTACTAACTACACTGAAATGTTCTACAAAAGTTCGCGTTTTGCTTCGCAAAGTCCACAACTTTCAACTTAACAAAGTACACAAACTCCCCAATTGGCATTACGCGAAAACAACATTTATTACAAGCGAGCAAAGATTGAATTAGCCCGCGGTGGAATTCCGCTTACAACTTTGTGCAAATAGAGCGAGTTCAAGTTATCTGAAAAGTTATTTAACAAAGTTTCATAGCTTTCTTGGGTGTTACGCGAGTTTGTACTTTGAGTGTTTGGGATTGGGTTAGTTATTGTTTGATGGATGACGCGTACGTTGGACCATTCTTGTCCCGCGCGCGTCTACGTTATCCCATCGAGAGCCGTGACTGTAGAAAGATTTTCCTTCTCTACAATGGACTGAGACTGGGACCGGTTACTGGAATGACTTTGTAATGGCGTCCTCAATAAAACGATCTCCAATAACGTAGGCATTTACCTTATTTATGACAGTAAGGTACTTTTTTCTTGAATTATTAAGTGTCCATTGTTGTATCGGAATATGTTTTTCGCATACATTTCTATCTGCTATTTACATTAAAGGTCGTATTATTGTCAGATCTACACAATGAAAAATAGTATTACATTGTTGTGAACGTCAAGAACATATTAACTTACTTATTTCATATACTCTGTTTGTACTAATATACTGTTATTAAGTAAACAACCCTTCACAAAAGTATGTAAGTCCTCATTAATACTTTGGAACATAACATGGTGTGTGAATTTCAAGTATGAGAGTAATTTGCATAAGTTCGCGAGTAAA
Source organism: Udranomia orcinus (assembly GCA_018247775.1). NCBI lineage: Eukaryota > Metazoa > Arthropoda > Insecta > Lepidoptera > Hesperiidae > Udranomia > Udranomia orcinus. The sequence goes on from DWGW01001933.1 coordinate 5,537, forward strand.
GTTATGATAATAATTAAGAAAACGAGCAAGTCGGTTACATAAGAAATGTTATCGATTTTCTAGACCGCCCGAACAAGGTTACATTCAAGATAATATAATTTTAAAATTTCCCCTTATAATTTATAAGTAAGTATTTCATTCGCATTTGATGTTTGCAATCGAATTAGAAAAATCTTAGTTTGTTATTAATTTTGTAGTTTAGCGTTATCTATTGCATTTAAGATTATAAATGGCACTCTACGATATTTAAAAAAATATATATATGCACTTTTTAATTTAATCGAAACACATTTTGGGGGCATTAAATATTAATGGCAAAGAAAATTTAAATAATAAAATATTTTGCTCATACTTAAAATATTCGATGGATTTCCCTAGCGTTCTGCTTTGTTTGCGTCACCAAATACACTTTGTTAGTGATAACACGGGCGTTCGCGTACGATACTTGAGTTTGTAACACTTATAAATACTTTTGACCGAAACTTTTATAAACACAACTTTCCAACTAAAAAGTTTACTGTTAAAACTAAGTTAAAGTTACTCACCTGTCACTTATAAGAATATCCGGGCCATAAGCAAGGTCATAAAGTAATCTAAGCGTCCTCCTCACTAATGCAGAAGTAAACACAAATTACAAGAGCATCATCCGGGAAACGTCACTCGCTGAATACTTCAAAACAATACACGAAATCGTCACAAACACACTTTTTACTCGGTTCCACGTATCTTTGAATCACTTTCACGACACCTTCGAGTCAGATAAACGTATTTCGTGTCTCAGCATAACCTCAAAACATCTTACTGACACTCCGCGGCCCACAGGAATTAATAAAAAGTTTCTTTATAAAACAAGTGGGTTGTGAGCATGTTCCAAAATGGCGGAACTTCGCGTTAACTTCGGAACGCAGAGCGACGTGAAGTTGTAGGGTGCGCGGCTCGCGCCGACATCGGCACGGTTGCGCAGTCACTACTAACTTTCCTCATAACAGGCTACACAAAAAAAACTTGCCAACAGTTAGTTTTCCGCACGAAACTTTTTTGAACGTCCAGAAAAGTGGTTCGAGGACGCCATTTAATCGTGAAAGTGGTTTTAAGGGATTCTAACACGAGTTGTGAAGTGAGATCGTCTAGGAGAGTACGTTTGTCGTCCCGCGAGCCGCGTAGTCGACGGGGGTTCGGCCGGGAAAATCAATAACTTACGGCCGACTCTCTCCGCCGCTCTCCGCGTTTAATCATACACTTTGTGAGCAAAACATTAAAACTTGTCCGTTTGTTTGGCGGAGGGGGACGTTCGGAGCAGCGCGTGGCGTGCGAGCGGCGGGCGGTGGCGGTCGCGGGCGCGGACGCGGAAGCGGGAGTCCGCTCGCGACTCACTCTGTCAGTTTCCGCGAGTTTACTTGGGACAAAGTTTTGAGCGGTGTTCTTACAAAGGAGCACGATTTTGTACTGCAACGTGAGAAAGATTGGCGGAGAGCGCGCCCCCCGCCGGCCGTACCCAACTTGCTGCATTGTTATCGGTGGCCGCAAGTTCAAATTAAAAGTTTGTTTAATAACTTGTAGGGCTCTTTATTGCTTTTGCGTTCCAGTTTTAAATTACTTTCAGAAGTGTTCACTAAGAGAAACGTTTTACTTTCAACTCAACATGGTAAATCGTGATATAATTTCTCTATTAAGTTACGTGTTTATTTAAAGTTAATTTAATGCATACTTATTTAGTAATTAGTTAAGACTTTTTTCTGAAGTTTTTAGGTAGTCTTAATAATATAAATGTAAATGTATTGTTAATTTGATTCTGTAAGTAGTGTTAATAAGTTTTGTCTCTATTCGCCCCATCGCCCTTCTATTTGCCCTTTTGGTCAACAAATGATCTCAATTAGTTTAGCTATTCATCGTATGAATGCTATGGGAATATCGTGAAGTTTCAAGTCAACATATATGTATTTTAAATAGCTACTGTGGTCTGTACTGATGTTTTATTTGCTTGCTTTCTTATCTTATTTTCTTCATTGATTTTTAAATATTATGGTTTGTATTATTGTGTTAGTCGAATATGTAGGTATAGATCGTAGAATTAAATTGGGCCAGTAGGTAAGTTCTGTATAAACAGATAAAATCCAAAAAAAAACAATGATAATTGTAGAAATTATATATGATATACGAGGTAATGTACACCTGAGAATTTTTTCCTCCACGATACTCGAAGTCTAGAAATTGAAATTCTCAGAATAAGCAATGCAAATTCCCATTAGAATCTTGTCTTGCTAATGACGTCAGAGCTATTTGATCCGAATTCTGTAAATAGTGTAAACAATTTTTCCTCCTAATAAGTTTCTCATTCCGCCCTCCGATTCGCCCCTTTCAGCGTCAAATGATCTCACAATTAGTTTGCCCACCGATCGTGCAGTTGATATACACCGCAGCATTATCCATACACTACTCCATTATATTACCAACGTCGACATTGTATCACACGACTCTATATTTTCATTTCATTTTGTTACAACAACACAAATTTTATTAAAACTGCTTTAATCTACACAGCGTTTTATTATGTTCATTAACTTCACTGTTGAAATAGTTTTAATATTGATTCATAGTTAAAATTGTGAAAGAAACTTAGAACGAAATTTTTGATTTTTTACTGTAAAAGAAATATGTTTATGTAAATATTAATACTCGTATATTGCTAGCAAAGTAGTCGCAAATAGAAGTGGAACAGTCTGTCTTTTAAATAAACATAACAAATGCTAGTAGAGCTACGTCACCATTACAATCGACCTACTCTTGTCGGTACACGACATAGAAATGTCGTTGATTCGATTGAGCCAATGCAAAGTTATAGATCTTCATAAATTGGCTTGTTATAAAATCGGTTTAGTAGACGTTCCGTCGCTCGACAAATCGCCGGATTAGTCGCCGGATTAGTCGAGTGTAGTCAAAGTCAGAGAAGCCAGACTCCTACCTCCACCGGGGGTTGAGTATTAACAAGTACTTTGAGAGATAAATAAAGTTAGCTTATAAGAGACTGTTGACGTTTGTACGGATTTTTGCGAAGTTAGATGGGAATTATTATTCCGCTTCTATCGCCGTATTATAAATTACTTTTATGATTAGATGTTATGCTACGTACACATGTTTTATAAGGCTATGGAATAGTGTTTTGATTGTTTTCGGAGAATTATAACAGTAAGCAATGTTGTAGATACGTTTTTTGAGGTTTGTCTGCTGACATACTACTAAAAAATAAAATTAGGGCAATGCCATTCGTTTAGTAAGTCGACGGCAGATATATATATTAAAACTATTTATTTGCGTTTCTGAAAACTTATACACGATTATTTTTCCAAAGAGACATTGTGGTGGTATGAAAATGCAATCTACGTGTTATGTAATGTATAAATAATAACAAACACGATTCACGAGTTCAATAACTAAATAACGATTTCACTGGAATATCTGCAATATGTTGAATTGAATCGCCTGTATGTTGGATCGTAACCATTGATCATAAATTATGTCCCCGATTTATGTTTTGACTATTGACTTATTGCAATGTGAAACGATCATGCTCACAAGCCAAATTCAACCCTATTTATAAAGTAGAAAGGTTTAAAATTGGCGAGCAAGTGTAACTAGGTCCATTTTCGTAGCGTATTCGTAACCTGCTACGAAAACGTTTTCCTTTTCACTCTTTCGTAATTATTTTGTTATCGCGAACAATGACACCATTATTTGGTAATAACAACTTGTATTGTATAATATAGTGAAAGGAATGCTTCGTCTGTCTGTCAACGTTGTGAACATTGACAGACAGACATTATTCGGAAAAAATACAAAAGCTTAAATATAGAACGTAATGCATATATGTGTGTGTGTTTAATATAAAACAATAGAATATACTAATAAAACTATTATATGTGGATTTTTCATTTGGGTGTAATAATTATAATTTTAATAATTAATACATTTGAAAAATATATTATGTGTATATTCTTTGACTTAAGTTTTTTTCCAAAATGCTTTTTCAAATATTATGAATAAAACTAATTAGTTCTTAGAACAAGTATATATAATATAATTAACTAAAATGAGTACAATAGAAAATGACAATAATACCAGAGAGTAACTTGCGACTCAATTACAATTTTAAATGTTTGACTATTTTCCCCATGCACTTACTATTCGGAACTCTGCGTTCTTGTTATCAAATAGACTTTATATATTCAGGAATAAAGTTCAAAATACATTGCGTCGACAAGTTTGAAATAGCTACGGCATCGCTACGACCGTTCAAAGTTTGGAGTGAAGCAAAAGTTAATTACAATATACAAGTCTCTAGCTCTTTAACACGTAAACTTACATGAAGCGATTAAACTCAATTCTCGAAGGTAACGAAGCGTTGCTTATGTAGGTATAAAGGACACTTAATTTAGGACACAATCTTTTAGGTGAGAGGGTAGCGTACTGCTCCAACGATGGTACTGTACCATGCTATATCATTACTTGAACTTAAAGGTATCTAATACTGTAGCAGGAAACTCTGCAAGAGCATTGCAATGGAGTTTATATTAAAAATATTCCTTACAATTTATAAAATTAGTATAAAATTAAGGTATACACAATATTAAATTAACGTTCTCATGAGTGAGTGAACACTATGTAGTCATTAATATACATACATATTTGCATAAGAAAATTTACATAATTTATTATTTTTAATATATTTGGAAGTTCAAAACCATATTATGAAGTACTAACTACAATTTAGTACCAACTATTGATTAAAAACACGATTCATTGGCGCAATATCTCACTATAGATAGATGATAGATGACCCGCCACCCAGATGTCAGAATAACCCATAAAAACAGTTTATTTATTTTAAATCAAGGTAGCAATTATCTAACGAATAGGGTTTTTT
>DWGW01001934.1:0-10457 GCA_018247775.1 Udranomia orcinus
GACATAATCCATATGATTATCGTCCACCTACAAATATCTCACTACTGGGCTTTTTTCTTTTAGAATTGTAACGTTATGGCAACAATCTGCCAAATCGTGACTCGTATAATATTGTTCACATGCTTATTTCATAACATGTATTAAATATTAATATAGCTCTTGCTAACATGTATTATTTTTTCTATCATAGCCTTTGCTAATGCAATAAAAAAGCGGCAATAACCCAATGAATAGTGTGTCGGACTTACGATCGAGAGATCCCACTCCTAACACAAGCTTTCGAGCTTAGCGGGAGGGGTTAACGAAATTACTAGTATGTGCATATATGCTATATGCTAGTAATTGAAAAAAATAATTAATGAAATTTTATTAGTTATTTATAAAGAACTCGTGTAAATTGTTTTATATACAAAAATAAACTAGCATGCATACCCGCATACAGTCGTCTGTCGGAATGTGCGATGTGCCGGTGGCCCACAGGCTTGTACAAGGGCGGTTGGAGCTGACCCCCGGTGTTGCCAGCGTGCGGCACCGTGTGGGCGACGTGCAGGAACAGCGGACGCGATACATTGTGTGTGTGGATTACTAAAACCATAATTAATACGTGAAGAAAAAAAACACCTTTTTAAAAACACTAAAGATCAGGAAGGGTATTAAATTTGCCACAGTTTATACGGAAACCAAATCTATACAAATAAATAAAATTGGAGTGTTAGTTTGTTATATTAAAATAACCACGTTTTATTAAATTCCTATGTATGTATACACACGGTACATATACCAAAATAACATATTTTACAAATTTTGTCTGTCTGTTTTTTCCGGGTAATTTCTGGAACTGCTAGACCGATGTTCACTGACAGAAAGCTGAAGTAATAAGGAATAACTTAGGCTAATTTTATTTAGGATTTATAAAATAATTTATGAAATATCGCGGGCAAAGCCGCGGACTACAGCTAGTATTTTATATTATAATGCATTACAAATACATACAATTAGTAAAAGAGAATATTACGTATCATTGTGCCTCTACAAACAAAAATATTAAAAAGACGTCTGTTATACAGGCAGGTACGTCATTTTAAAACTGAATCGAGAGTGACATGGGCATCGGAATTGTTAAGCAATTAGTGTCCTTTGTGTAGTTAAACAAAATATTTCCAATTATTCTACAGGTATAAAAAATATAAATATTTAACATTTTACAAATTTCGTAAAATGTTAAATATTTATATTTTACGAATTTTGTCGACCGCTAGGCGATGGGATATTAACATTTATGTGATGTCGATTTTAATAATTTTCTCGAGACGCGTTTGTTGTGTGACGTGTACGAATCACTAAAATAATTATCATCGTATTATTACTACTTAAGTGATATTATTTTGTATCGATTATTAATCATATGATTTATTTAGAAGTTAGCACATTATTTGAATTAAACATTTATGAACATAAATTTACACAATTATTAATATTGAATAGAGTAGATTAGATGGTTAGTTAGTATAATAATTAATGGACTTTTTTTGGGGTCAAGTTTATATGTTAACAATAAATAGAAAATAATGGACACAATTAATTAATTTCACGTAATCTAAAGTACATTTTTACTATTTCACATTCACCTTATTGCCAATGCTTTGTTTCATATCTGTCAAATTTTGTGACAGCAAATTCAATTCAATGACCTACTTATGACCCAAATCTACTTACGCCCGGGCATCGACCTCCAAAAATAAGATAGCAGACATTTGCATAGTTAATTCTCAGCATTAAACTAAACGCCATTTATATCTAAAAAGTTTCACCAACTCTTATTAATAAACATCTACTACTATGGAACTCATAGAAACTATCCATACTAATATTTCATATGCGAAAATAATTCTGAGTGTCTTTTCACGCTTAAACCACGAAATCAATTTAAATGATATTTAGCAGGGAAGTAGCTTTGAAGCCAGAAAGGAACATAGAGTTCTTTTTATCCCGAAAATCATGCGTTAAGGGGTAAAAAAGAGATTATTTCTTTTACAGGAAATTGTTTAAGATTTTGCCCTCATAATACGAGCAGAGTTTTATAAATGCAAAGGTAGCTCTAACTAGACGATTTATAAATGTCTTTTTTCTGGAAGAAAAACTTTCAAAGGTACTCAGTGCCGTGGGAGTGATAGCTAGACGACTAGATCACTAGACGTTCTATAAATGTCTTATACCATTCATTCTTAAACCACTAAACCAATTTTAGTGTGATTTAGTATACTCGTAGATATAATCTAGGACTCCCCTTCTTTCTCTGTTTACTTTATTCTTTACCATTACCATTAGGAAATAGCAAATATATAATATAAAGAAAAGTTGCGTTTCCGTATGTTTTCGTTCCCAGATAATTGTTGTATTGACGGTCGCGCAACCCAACACTGTTACAGACTTCATTTGCATATATAGGGCTTTCCCAGTTAAGTCCAATGAAATTCTGTAGATTGTGGTATTATTATCAACGTAAGCAAATTTTCCGCTGAATATTCATTGTGTAAAAATACAAACAATAAACAATGAAAGGTTATTTTATTAAAAATACAGATAGAGAGTGTATCTACAAAAGTCTATGGATGGATAGGAATAGAATCCTATTAATATGTTGTAAATCAGCAGCGACCAGTAAAACATGCCATAAAGCATAACTGCTATGGCAGTTTGAATAAATAAATAAAATATTTCTTTTATTCACACTTTTCCAAAACCTTGAAACACGAACAGATTGGTATGGATAAGTGATTGTATCTCTACTGTTTACATCAAATTATATGTATATGTCACACGAATTAACTACGATAAAATTACTAAAGACCAGTTTTAATGTCATTTAAAATGGTAACTTACTGTCAATTGCTCTATCCGTTAGCAGATCGACGACGTAACGCTCTTCGTTGTCTTGCGGTATGTCGTTATAAAATAGGTCTAATCCATGCATGAGACGTCCATTAGGCCACTGAAAGAAGAATACAAATAAGTTTCTCGAATAAGCATTGAGCACATGTTTCCTTCAACAACAGTAAAGTTAAAATACGTTTACAGATGAGATATTTTATAGATGGCTTATAACTGTTTTGTTTAATCAAACTATTTCTATGAATGTCATACACACACCTAGCCGTGTATACAATTCTGGTTTAAAATGGTTAAGCCTTGTCGGTGTCCTGTGCGTAGAATAAGGGCAAAGAAATAAGAAACAGTCACACTTAAAACACATACAGATATGCAATCCGCACAGATTGTCTACTTACCGTTTCTACTTTGTTATACGTGTAATAATCAACGAAACCTCCCCGCATGCCGTAATGATCGTCGTATCCTCGCGCGGTTGGCAGAAATTCCGGCCTAGACATCCCCACATGCCATTTTCCCACTAAATGTGTAGAATAACCAAGCGCCTTCAAATACGAAGGCAGGAGGCGCTCCGACAACGGAATACCACGATCCTCAGAATTGTACAAAGGAAAACCTTGCATTCCTGTAAACAAGGATACTCCTTGTATTAAAATGACAATACATTTTTAAAGCATTCAAACGTGAACTTCACGGTGCATTTAAACGCAATTTTTCTTGTGTGAAAAACTATTCTTGTATGAATACTAAGCACAATTGTAATCTACTTCACGAAGAGACCACTTTAGATATATATAATTTTTTTTTCTTATAATAGTTGAAAGTACTAACCCATTCTCATAGGATATTTGCCAGTTAGAAGAGCGCTTCTGGCGGGAGTACATATTGCCTCACTATAATAATGTTGCAGTATGACACTTTGATATGCAAGTGCATCTATATTTGGTGTCGGGATTTGGTTTGAACCGTGGTACGAAACATCATTCCAACCCTGGAAAAATTGGTACATCTGTAACGCTTCATTTAAATCACACATGTGTGATCAGTAAATATGTATATGTTACCGATACCGACGCATGTTTGTCCTCGTTTGATTTATATAACTTTATTTATTTTAATATTATTAATGTAAAATATTATCTGTTCATTATCATACATTACCTCACCTTAAAATATTATTAAGTTCGGTTAAATTATTTACATGATGACTTTGAATTACTATTTACATGATGACTTTGTGTTGACATCAATTTTCAATTACAATCTAATATACCAAATCTGTTATGATTTGCAATTTATTGAGATCAAAGAAACATAGTTATCGTCACCGTAACTCGTTAAGATAGTGAATACATTTTTGGGCGAAAATAAAATTTTACAGCAGTCGAAAAGTTTAATTTATTTCATACCATTTGATAAAGGAATAAGGTTGTAATGTAACAAAATCGAGATATTCAATGCACGAATAACAGCGTTCTTTCCCGTCAGTCAGTCTCCACGACGAAGACGTGTCACATCCTGTAGGAGCCTCAGTTTAGCATAGACAATGTTCCGAATACACGTACATTTTGCGACCTAACGTTATGTCATCTAACTTATTGTACAGTTTACGTTCTATGAACTTTGCCAAAATTGACTTATAAGACAAAATTGACTTAAGGTAAACTAATTAGGGTAACGTTATGGTAATTATCTTAAGACATAATATATAACGCCTCAAAATCGCCACATAGTTGATAAGTATGTAATATTACATTATGCCAGACAGCTAAAGCCTGAGCAAAAAAGCTAAACAGTGCTGGTTTAAAATACAGCAGCGCTAATGCATGAAAAGTGGCATTAACTTGTACCATGTAACTTGAGTGATAAACCCCAAAGAACAAATAAGTAATAGTCGGTAGTAATACTGTTAGCTAAGTAGCGTTTATACATATACTATTTCGATATGTGAGATTCAGATCATGTGCAGACTCATGATTATCTGTTTCAAATTAAAAGACTATCGTCGCTCGTCTTAAGCATGGCAATGTTACACATTATGCTTAGATATCGTCAGAAGATGTATCAACACAGATCTTATGCATTTGAAGTTAAACATAATTTAAATGAATAGAGATAGCACTGTCGAAAACTGAATTCGGCTGAATTTAGATATCGGCATTTATGCTTCTCAGGTTGAAATTTAGTGCATTTATTTTATATACCAGTATAATAAAAATATGTTTACATACCATGTCATCTGCCATAATGAATACTATATTTGGTTGTGTATAGTAGTTCGCAGATACAGATGCTATGAACGCAAATAGTAGCCATTTACGCCTGAAAATAAATGAAAATGAAATGAAAAACTAATATGAATTATTTATGATTAGCGTGTACATTAGATAACATTAGTTAGTTTAGCTAATATCGACGATCAGAAGATGCTCATTTTTTAATGTATTATTAAATTATCGTATCTTCTAAAGAAATTATCGTATTGATTTTAAAGAATGACCATTATATGGCCACAATATCCATTGAGTAGGCACTTGAAATTTCTAAAAAGAGGATTTTTCTACGATCAACTACCACAGAATATCTTATGAAACGTTACTTTATATTAGTTCTCTAATTTATTAAGCGTATGCTAATAGGTTAATATTATTACACACTTAATGCATAATAATAGTACATCATTATGCCATTCATGTATTGCATAATTATGTATTATTAAGATTAATAAATAGTCCGTCTTATATTAATAAATATTTAACTCACTTCATTAACTTCGAAAATAAGTTCATGATATCATTACAATATCAAAATAAATAAATAGTGCGTATTCATTTGCGACTTGCGCAGACCTACAATCTTGAGCCTTGTCTACCTAATTTGGGCGTATACGTCCTTATTAATATTATTACTTAATACATTTATTTTTTCTTAACTCCATGCCATAATATACTTCTTCAAACTTCAATATCTAGCTCTTTATATCACTATTTAGCATTAAATACATAGATAAAGCGCGTAATAATCTGCGTTTTGCGCAGATTTAGATTTGCGCAAACTGCACAAAAAATGCTTAAACATTCGATCTCTCGATCGAAACCGAGCATATACGACTTATTTATATTATTATTTAACACAATTAAGTACGTTTCTTCAATTAACAGCATAATTTAATCTTTAAAATTTCAAAATCTATTTTGTTATATCAATATTTAGTGTCAAATACATATCGCGCAACAATTTCGCTTGCGCAGATCTAATTATTAATTGTCAATCGAAATCAGGCATATACCTAGGTACAAACTGATTAATATTATTACTCATTAAATATTGTTATCTTGCATATATATTATATTGCAGTATTAAAAACTTCAAAAGTTATTATATGACATCGTTATTTAGCATCGATCGAAATATTTAAAATCGGGGGCAGGATTAGCGGTCACGATCACAACTTCGCAGTCAAGTAATAGATACAATTCTGTATTATATAATGCATTTTAAAGTAGGTCCACAGTTAGGTAATGGAGTTAGTTTAATAATTTGTGTGAGTAATAAACACAATTTCGATTGACAATGTTTTATAGTTCCTAAACTAACTTACTTTACTATTTTTTTATTTATATATTTTAAATAACTGATCAGCGTATAATCTCATTTAAAGACATCAATGAAAAGGTACCTACGTATCTTTTAATAAAGGTTTTTACAACTTCCGCCTTATCATTGATTGTTAAAAAGTAAAGGTGACAAAAGATAGTAAACAATGTTTATATGGGCAAAATACTTCATTTAAAAAATATATTTTTTTTTCTTTTATTTCACATATACAAATTTAAAAAATCATTTTAAATTTTTTTTTAAATGATTTAAATTTTAATACACAGTATTATAAGTAACAGTGAAACATATTCAAATATCATTCAAAAATATAAACTCTGTTAGACGAAAGAATTCAAAATTATTTTTTACTTACCAAATTAATTTATCAATACCAAACATTTTAAAAAACCTATCACAAAGTTTAGTACCGTTCACAATGAGGTATTATTTGAACGAACGTATTCACTAAGACAATAATGTTAACACCGGCTGATTTAATTTTGCAGAACACCGTCCCACGCGAACGTTCAAACGACACAAAAGTTTGCCCCAACGTGAAGGTTCTGTAGTCTTGCAAAATATTTCACGCAACATTGTTATCAGACACTGACTAACAATAATTTCTCCTGGTCAATAGACAAGTACAATCTATAGTATATATCGTCGTTATATATAACCCCAATGTAATATAAATCCACTATTGATCAATAACATCGACCTATAATGGACTTAAATTTTGAGCACGTATATTTAACCACATTTAGAGCGGTATCCGAGTTAAGTATACAAAATGTGTTTTGCCTTGTGTCAAGTATTGTAACTAAATCTGTTGATAGCGGAAATATAAAATGAGTCAAGGTTAAGACTGCAAAAGCTATTAAAAGAACAATAGTAAAATTAGCTATAATAAGTGTATGTTTAGATAACAAAAGGAAATACCTCTATCTAATTATTTCTTTACTCTCCTCTTCAGAGTAAACTGGATACTCATCATTAAGATGTTAACTGTATTTCTTCATTATTTAGTAATATAAAATAATCATTTATTTTAAATTAATAGAATTCACAAAAAAATAAACGTATGTTGTGCAGCCCCGTAAGAATTCCATTGTCTAAGCTCCTTAGAAAAACTAACTTAAAAAAAAATAAGAAGTTTTAGTGTCTGCGTATCCATAAACATGTTCCAGGACAAAGATGTATTGAAAGCTTGTATTTGGATATCCGGGTATTTACCCAGACAATGTGCGCAGAAACCAAATTTATTTATTATCGTTATACCTACAATATATTTTTACAAATGTAATTTCGTAATCGAAATTAGATGGTATGACATGAAAGTTGATATACGATATAATAGACAAACATAGCAAATATAATATTTGATGATCATAACAATTTAATGCAGGACTTTTCGTTTTAAAGCAGCTTACATCTTACAAATAATCGAAGTACTAAATAGTCTTCAATAGGTGGCTTGTTAGAAAAACTTCTAGTAAAAAACACAGTAGCATCAAGTTAGTAACAGATAGGCATTTAATGTATATCTAATTAATCAGTTCTTATTCATTCGTTTCCGGTAGTAGTACATTGGCATTAAAGTAATACTAAGTGTTATATTTTTTACAACCTACAAGGTGTAGTGAAGAGTTAAGAAATAATAATTAATCAGTAAAGTTCGAGTAAGCTACACACGGAGTTCCATTCCGTACAATCATACGCACCGCCGCCTTAGGGCATGTGGGAGCCCTCGGGAACATACAAATCTGGGGCCCTGTCAGAAAGTAATAAGTAGAAAATATATATAGTATTAATTATATTTTGAATAATTTATTATGATGTTGGGTCAGATTTTCATTTTAACTTGACTTACAAGTTTTAGTATTCCCCTTCAGTAGACTTTAAAGTAAATTGTAACAGGTATTCGGGGCCCCCGTGAGATCGAGCCCTGACGTGGGCCCCGTGTGCCCTTAGATAAAGACGGAATTAATACAATATACTCGTAATATCTACCTACCTACCTAAGATTTCGCAATAGATAGGCACAATATTAATAATAGACTCACTAATCGTGTTTTCTACGTAGTACGCGTGTTTTATATAGTACACTAATGTAATAATTGTATATTTTTTAAATTAAATTAAACAGTTGAGACACGGATCCCTGAGAATGAAGGTAGTTATGCTAATTATATTAATTAGTACCTACTTATTTTGAGTTTATCCAAGGCATTTAATTTAAGATGTCTATTCCAAAATGTAACTTAATTTAGTTTGTAATGACAAAATGAATTAATTGAAAAATGTTAATGTTAAAGGATAATTTACGTGTCATGTAAATAGTTTTAAACAGTATTGCACTGATCCAACGACTTAGATTTACCGCGGTCAAGGTCCCGAGGTAAACGCTACAGTATATTTATTCTTGTAATTTAACTGTTACACTTTTAATTTTAAACAAAAAATACAAGATGGGAAAATACAAATTGATACAAGGTCGTACATTAAAGTGAAACGTGGTACTTATACTTATAATAACGCTATTAACAACTCTCAGTACACGTACCTAAGTACCTAACAGGTTGTCTAATTAATATATGAAATACATTATTGGAATTGATTTAACAATATCACAATACCATTTTTTGTTATTTATTAGGCATAATTAAATGCAATAAAGAGCGCCAAACCGACATAACAAGTTTGTTTCATTGTGGTTTACTTGTCCAGTTGAACAAATATTAATTGTTCAAATAATAATTATTTAGATATCTTAAACAGTCGGTATGGTGGCGAAACTTAAAATCAATTGTATTTCTGTATAATAAGATTTTTAATAATATTTTCTTATTTTACCTATTAAATACCTATAGGTTAGTAGTTAAGGTAGTGTATGTTATATATTACTTATATGAAGGCAACATATAAGTAATGAATAGGTACAATAATGCTTTGGAGAAGCTACCCCGACTTACGCAAACCCGGACTTCGCAATTTTCAAATTTCGTCAATTCGTCTTTTGTTTGAGCGTTATTTATTAATTATTGAAAAGAAGTAAAGCTCGAATAAAATAAGATTTTTTTTATCTTTGGAATGTAAACAACGATTTCGATTCAAAAATAAAAAAATGTTTTTATTAATCGTCATACACCATATTACGCAAATTCGACTTACAAAGTCATCGCTCAATTCCACGTATGACGTGAATTCCGGGTATTACTATTCATTTAAACACATGAATTAAACCTTATTATATTATAAAATGTCGTTATCACTTCTCGTTCATTATATTAGTAGAAATTTACCATACCGCAGGTATTTACCCAGAAAAACTATAAAAAATGTTCATTATACAATTCATTGAGAAAAACTAATCAAACCTATTTTTAGAATGTAGACAATGGGTTAGGTAGTCCTTCGCGGCGTTGCGTGTTCAATCTGCCATAACATTCACGCCATAATCTCCCATTTACCTATTACAACTATAAGTGTCTGACAGATATAGTGATTCGTAATTATACTTCGAAGTCAGGTAAACATCGATTTTTTACTTCACTTACTGAAGAACCCACTATTATAGTAGATATTTTTGTGTATCTACAACATTCAGTTAATTAGTACCTGCTTCAATGTAAACACATAGGTACTTACTTAATACAGTCCAAATATTTACTTAAAGTATTTTGAACAACTTCTTGCTTTCATTAATCGTATTAACATTTTAAAAGGTCGCAGTTTATTATAACTCGACTGGTTCAGTCAAGAATCTTTTGGATAAACTATTTTTACGCCAAGAATAACCAACCAGAATGCAGTTCATAAAATATGGAATAAGAACTTCGATATTTCCTCATGATTAAAATGTCAATCCAGTAATTGGATTTTAATCTGGAATAGACGCCAAACCCGACTCTGTCACATTTGTAATTTATCATTAAAATAAAACTTAGTTCTTTTATTTTTTAATATTA
>DWGW01001935.1:0-10450 GCA_018247775.1 Udranomia orcinus
TATGTAAGAGCAGTACGTACTATGAAAAGTATAACAAAACTTGGAGGTAGCTACAAAAAAGGACTGTACTTGAAATACGTTATAAAGATTGCACGCGCTATACAAAACTGGATGTGCCACTGTTCACTTTGTTAATCATTTTTTTCTAGTGTTCCCGGAAAATATTTTGATTCCAACCCACCTAGTGTGTGTGCCACTCTAGTGGTTTATCAATTTTGACAGTTAATTATTCACTAGACATAGATCTAGCGAAGTACAGTAGATATAGGTGGGAAGTTTGTAAATACCATGCATTCAACTCAATTTTATGTAGCAATAATTCTGGTCGACATCATTTCTCGAGAACAGGAAAGGGTGGCCTACCTGAGGTTGTTTTCATATATAATTGTATGTGCATCTTTTTTAAAGCACAACATTTTACATTTAAATGCGGATCCCAACCTTCCAAACTTGTTTTTGAGGTGTTATAAAGTCCTATAAATTGATAATAAACCCTTTTTAACCTTTGTACCTAAAACATTTGTGCCCCTTAATATACATCTGCCTCTATATTATCTGTCTCAAATTTATTATAAAAACAATTAATATACATAAATGTAAAAATAAACAATTCTGACTAATATTATAAATGTGAATGTCAGTTCGTTCGTCACGCTTTCACGGCTTAACTACTCAATCAATCGTCATACAATTTTGTACACGCATTGTGTCTGGGGTACCGTTTATCTAGAAAAAAAAAACTTTACGATGCGTAGAAAAATGGGTTTTGTGTAGTCCTGTGGTCGTATTCAAGGACCAACGCGGACGAAGCGCCTAACAAGAGTTAGTTACACAGAAAAATATTTTTCTGTCCATTGCCAGAACAGAATTAACTGTAAAGTTTTTTTATTTACATTAAAAAATCATACGTGTGCAATGTGTGTGCAATCCGAATGGCAGCAGTGACGGTTCAAAAAAAGTGTTTTAAATTGTTATTCTGGTTACTTTTCAATTTTTCCCGCCGATACTCACGACGTCCATTTTCAGTTTACATCAAATCAGCAAATACATCTAAAATATCAAATACATATCTAAATCTTATCGTTAATTATGTCTTGTGTTTGTCTCTTTGTCCTGACGCATTTTCGTCTCATCGAGTTTATACTTTATTATTTGAACACGGATTTCAGTTTAGATCACATCAGAATACTCGTATGTATAAAACTAAATATCGCACCAAAATGTTGCTAGTCCCTTTTGCCTTATAAGCATCGATGTTATTTTACTAACATAACCATTAGGCGTTATGTCACAAGAACGAAGTGACACTGCCAACGCTAGTTGTGATAAAATGATTGGAAAATTAATATTGGTCGTTGATAGTACATTTCCTTATCGCTTTAGTGCGCACATAACTGCACTTTGTCATGGGCTGTGATCACCGCACAGGTCTGTAGTGACACGATCGAAGTGTTTGCAGTGGGTTGCGGATTGTGATTCATCTCTCCTGCGTTTACTCACAGAAATTTTGCTATCTTCATGCCAAATTTGTGATTTTACGGACAGAAACCGCTTACATCGTAACACAACACAACGTACAATATTAACATTATGGAGAATCCGTTGCATCAAATCTATAGATAACTTTTGTTAACAAGTAAATAATATTATTTTTGTATTATATTATTAATTTACTATGAAATTCTGCCACTGTTACTTTGGGACTCTTCCACAATTGATTTAATCACACAGAGTCGTACTCCGTCGTCAATCGAATATGTTCATCCGAAATACGCGTCACAAATATGCGTAATATGTAACCGCGCTTAGTCAATGTAGCTTCGGTAACAATTATTTACAATATCGTATATCGGAACAGGCCTATTCAGGGGGCGTTCCGTTCAATGGCGATGAAGTGGCATACATCTGTCGACATTTTAAACCGTTTCTGCAGAGTGCTTTGTCGCTTTTTGTTGGCTTGGCATCGACGTGCATGTGAAAGTGCAAACAATTTACTTCAAATACCAAATAGACGAAGCTCTGAGCTAAAAAAGTATTGACTTGGCTGGATAGTTACAATTCATAAACGAGAGTGAGCAGTGTGTGTCGCGTGGGGGAACGTTATACGGGTAGCCATCTTATATGATCTTTTGAGAATGGGTGTAAGAATGGTTGCACGTCATCGACGGATCGCCATATTATTAACCAGAAGTGTACTTGATCCTTATTTCTGGAATTACCTGCATGCACGCCCACATAGTATGGAACAGTATCCGATGACGGTACGGATGTGTCAAGTATAATTTGTCCTTTGACATATTAAAAGAACATCCCATTCTAAAGCCATAAGCTACGATTAACATAAACAAATTGTCTTCCCCAAAATCGCAATTGCCCTAATGCCATTTCGCGATATTTAAAATAATGAAAATGTGTACCTCCCGCACCACGTTTAAGGAACCTACTCAGTAAATTGAGGTCCCTATAATGATATAATATTAATATCATATATTGACTGAAATGTACTGATTATAATCTTTTTTGCTTTTTACTTCATCGAACCACGAATCTTTGATTCATTCATATGTTGTGTAATGGCAAGAGCATTTATAATTAAAGATTTCTTAGGGAATAAAGGATTTGGCACATAACACTGATGGGATTCATTTCGATCGGAGACACGGTATAATGTGCGAAGACCTTAAACCACATCAATCTGAACCAAAATAAACTAACAGATGTCCAGTACACTCGAAGCGTAAACGGGTATGTGACCCTTGAATAGATTCAATCCCCTTCGATGGCGTTCCCCTGTTAAAACTATAATCACTCCTATTCACTGACCACGCGTTAACAATAGTAGCGAATAGATCAGGGGTTTGTAATACTTGTTGTTGCTGCCAACTCTTCCCAGGACATATGCGGCAGTTATACTACCCAACTCCTAAAATTACGATAACTTCCATTACCCAAAATTGTACCCTGTACGACTCTATCTGATTTATGGTAATACTAGCTTTTACTAGCAGTTTCGCACTTAAAACCCGCAATTTTTGTAGTCTATCTTCCAGAGGGATATTTTTCTGGATAAAATAACTTTTGTTCCTTGTTGTTTCCCCTTACGATACTTATTTATTTATACATAAACCAGTTGTGTAAACAATACAGATTTAAAATGTAAGACGTTTACAAGTTTCAACACTTTCAGCAGTGTTGCGAAATATAGAAATATGTGTACACTTGTATTGTTGCAATAGTTAAACGTGATAGCGTAACAAATAAAAGATTTTCATTGAAGTTGGTAGAACCTTCTTGAATGGTAGTCATTGGGTTTTTAAGGTCAATAGCAGCTCGAAGTCTGGGTTTGTGCTGTATAGCACCGTGCCTTGGAAAGCACAGAAAATCCGTTGGTCCTGTGTCTGATCTCTCACCGGTCTTGTCGGTTTGCCGTCCCATCGGAACATGAGAGTGAGGGAATAGAGAGTGCATCTGTGTTTGCGCACACGCTTGTGCACTGTAATATCTTCCGCGCAGATGGCTGATCTCCAGTCAGGAGGACCTTTTTTTTTATAAAAAAAATTATAATAGTAGTTGGGATATTTATAGATCAGTTAGATTGGTGGATCAAGTCCACCTGTCCAAAGTCACGTGGCTCGCGTTTGTATGGGTTGTGGAGACGTGTCGTTTGGCCGGTCGAAAGGTCGCGTCTTTTCCAGACGGAATGACAGAGTGAGCGGAAGTGGTCGATTTGTCTGTCGACGCCGATTTAGTTAATGGCTACGTGATTTAGTTACTACGGGCTCGTCGTGGTTTCATGGCTTTATTGCATCTGAAAATCTCCTATCCGGATTACTTAAGTCAAGGTTTTCCGGTAATGTGATTCATGGGTGCTGGGAGTTTGTTGATGTTCTTAGAAGCTGAGGACGCTAAAAGCCAACGGTTAATTGAAATGTAAACGAGGTTCATATTTTTATGATAGTATTTTTTAAAAAAGTGTTGGGTGTTTTTTCGCCGGCTTTTTTCTGGTCTTCATGAAGTTTAAGCACTGATATTCCACAATGGTCTATAAAATCAGCAAAAAAATCGATTTTCGATACGTGTTGTTTTTTTTGTTGACAAAATCACAAGCATACAGAAGTAGCAGGATACATACGTAGATAGTTTATACGGCGTACATTGTTGGGCCTTATCAGATAGGTCGCGGGGAATGATAAACAGTTCGCACGGACGGACAGCCTGCATTTGCACCTGGGCTTGCATTTCGTTCCTCGTTGATCGGATTCTAGATAATAATATGAGCAATCAAGGAACAATATCCTTGGAACATGTATCGACGATTGAAAGTTAAAATCGAGTAAGCGACATTTTGGACGATATTGAGTTATTATACAAATGTTGATCTGATCTAAACTAAAATCCATGAATAACAAATCTATATATATAAAAGAAAGTTGTGTTAGTTACACTATTTATAACTCGAAGAACGGCTGAACAGATTTGGCTGAAAATTGGTAAGGAGGTACCTTAGTACCAGGAGACGGGCATAGGATACTTTTTATCCCGTTCGATTGTGTTCCCGTGTGACGTGACATAAAACGTCACAGAGAATACAAGTCACTATGAAACGTAGTATAACAAAAAGGCATGAGAAATGAAATAATACAATGGGAACGGGAACGGGGAAATTATTGAGGCGGTACAAAGTGCGCCTGGTCAGCTAGTTGTGAATAAAACAAAGGGTGTAAATTAAATTTAACGCCGAATTCCAGTGGTAAAAGTTTTTAATTTTTATAAACACCCGCCTCATCTATGTATAATCGACCCAACATAGAATCGAAATTCTATCGGAGGCATATGGGAACTTCGGCGGATTGTCGCTCTGAGTACCCACCAGCACGTCGCCTACTGAGGTACATCTCTCAGTTGGTTCCCCGTTCTCCAAAATGAGTCGTTTTGATAATAGGTATTTTTGCTATAAGCTAAGTTTGCTTTTATTATACGTGTATAGCCGCGGCTCTTGTGCTACTGTGTCGATCGTATACTATTTAAAAATGTACGATTGGATTGATACGATAGGGGCGTAATGGGCTTATTTTTTATACTATACGCGATTGATATAAAGATATTTATAATTTCTTGAAACATTACCTCTCAACAATCATCAAATAGTTGCTTATTTAAATGTCTATAAATATACAAATTGATAAGATAATTCGGTAAAACTTATTTACAAATGTAGTAGGTAAGATAATGTAAGTAAGTAAATAGATACCAAAAGAATATTAGGATCCTCGATAATAATATCAAATTCACGTGGCAGCTTTATTGTTTTTACATGAAAATCACATAAATGTATTGCGTTGGATAACTAAATAATAATAATTACAGTAACATTGCATGCACACTCGGTACATAAGAATGTTGGTTTACATTTTCATTATCACTTTTATCCGCACACATTTTATCACGAAGGCTATCCGTCTGCTAATAAACATTTCACAACTCATTCTAGTTGATAAATTAATTTATTTCATATTTCCGCGTGTACTAAGTTGAGGACAAATAATCTCTTCATCCAGATGCTTTTAAATAAGTAAGTAAGTAAGTAAGAAAGTAATTTTCCTCAAGTTTGTATACTTCAAGTGTGCATTAGTTAAAAAAAGTGTTCACTACCCGAAATAGTTGGAATATGAATACGTATTTGATTGATTATCTACGATTTACTAACATTATACTATACCTATGTATTTAGAATATTATACTAATTTTATTTTATAGATACAGTTAGTCAAAAATATTATTTAAAAGCCAAATCTAATAAAAATAATGTTTCTGTGCTCACTGTACATGGTATTGACGTCATCACCTCGAGGTGTCTGGTTAGATCGCACAGGTTATTAGATGGAAGTTATTCGACATCGTATAAAAATCTAACATTGACAGTTGGTTAGTCCCCCGTTAGGCTTAAAATGAATCCGTTTGAGATTGTCTGAGTTCGATGCTTGTGAAGAACAAATATGCAATGAAAGATCTCGCGAAACACAGCGTGCGTGTATGTATAATAAGTTAACTGAATTATAACCACACCTTATGAACTGAAATGCCAATGATTCGGGGCGTATTTATGTTATCAGGTTTTATATATTTTAACCGACTTCATCTCAAACTCTTATGTTGTATTAATTACAGAGTAATTGAAAGATCGCTTTTGACTAAAATGTATTAGATTTAGAATTACTCAATGGCCACAGTTAACTAAAATATATGCCATCGGATAAGAAGTCTGCGTTGTTCATCGGCGGATCTTCTCACTTCAGGTCAATTTGAATGTTAAAAAAAAGTCGTGTGATTACACATTGGCAATTTATAAGTGCCTCGTAGACAGTGGGGTACCTGCTGGGTTATGAAGACAGAGGACCGGTAGGAATGGCTAAGGTTAGGTAGGGGAGGCCTATGTCCAGTGGATCCGTAAATGCTAATCAATGCATAAAAAAAAAGGCTTTTGAACAACATAGGATAAAGTCAGCGTTGGGGCCTGTAGCAAATTAGTAGATGTCGCCTATACAATAAAGACGATAAAAAAAGATCAATAACGTGAACCTCGGAAATATACCACATTAAATTGAGGTGTTGTCCCGATACTCTTCTTACGAGCAGAAAGCGTTGATGTGAGAGTTAGGTATATGGTTAATGTTGCACAGCTTTTGAGTATTAGTTTCATTTGATCCTGAACAGGACTGAACGGCACCGGACACGAGATAGCTATGCTATAAATCCATGTATTTTTTCCACACAATATCCATTACTGCATATCAACCGTACTGTATAAAGTCATGTCTACGTTTAAGGGAAGCCATGGTTGGTTGCTGGTTGATGTGCATATTCGTTTGGACAGACCGCCCGAGCGCTAGCGGTTAGCTTAGCCACCGGTTATTACCCGGAGCTGGAGTAGCGTTACATGGCACAAAATGACCACCAATGAAAATAAGAGAGCCATAAAAAAAGTAAAAAAAAAATTATAAATCTAAAAATTGTACTGCTGTAATTTCAAGAGACTAATTATCTACACTGTTTATTATTTGTTATTAATCGTTTTCAGTTTCAATATCGCCGATTAAAATTAAAATAAATTGACAGACATTATATTATTAGTACATTTTGCCGTTAAAGTGTCGATATGATGTACAAGTGCATTGTATGTATACTTTATAATGAATGTTTGCCCTTCAATTTATTACCAACTAAATTCCTTATCAATTTTCTGCCCGACAAAAGTAGGATAATATTTAACGAAATGTCTTAATACAATTTTATAATTCTTTGGCACGGGTTGTGTCCCAAACTGTATGTACGAGTATAACTCGTATAACTTATATTTAATACTTAAGATTTGAGTGATTGGGGGTGAGATGCACTGTGATTGGACTTGGAACTGAAATAATTAAATTACGGATGATGTTTGTTCTCTCTCCCTCTGCGGCCCACTCTCTACGCATGGTTCTAAATCAGCTCTGCATGATTATGGGTCTAAACTAATTATGATAGGTACCATAATTAATTTTTTACTTTTTTCCGGCGTGTCGGCGTATGCGTCAGTGACACTGCAAAATTGGAAATAGGTTATCTTGTTCTGCTCACTGCTAACTATTTAGATATGGTAATTCGTAATGACAATGTAGAATAAGAAATGCACATACAAAGATATGAGTCAGTTAGTTAATACCTACTCACTAAGTCATTTTAAACATAACAGCGCACTATTTTTTCAACCGTTTGTGTACAAGTAATAAGTCATGAACTTTTTTAAGTACCTAACTTTTTTTTTCTCAACAATTTTCAATCAGGAACTATTTAATTGGTAAACCGTGTTTGGCTTAAATGCCTCAATACTTGGTAGGAATAGAATAAATAGTTGTAAGTCTAAATTGTACGTATGGTACTGTGCATACCAAATCAATAAAATAAAATAGCGCAAACATTCAGAACATATCAAATCACGAGGGAAACACGAACTGTCACAAACGTCAAGTTGACAACTAGTGCTACAATACAGACGACGATGACTCTATGGTCGTAGTCCATCTAACAGTAGTCTCTTTGTAATGAACATAGTATAAAAATCTGACCCAGTTATATATATATAAAATGTAGTAGAAAACTCCCGATTACTGATTAAAAGTTGTTGAAATTTCTGCAGTAATTTATATGGTATATAATTCAAATGGTAGACCTTATTGTCTTCGAAATTGAATTATCGTTGAATGAACTCAATTTTTTTCTTAGCTGACACAGTATAAAAATAATTAGCTTGCTCGTTCGAATAATTCAAAGGATTTTCTGTCGTTATCGAACAATGCGCTGTTTGAATTGCGAGAAAAAAATGCACAAACATGTATGAGTCACGAATCGACGTGTGTATTTGGACAGTTGTCTTGCTGCATCGAGTTTATAACTGACTGCTTCTACTACGGGCCTTAATGAGGATTTAGTAGAAATACTATTAATTATAATACCCCAATGATGTTTGTGGTGATTCATCAATAATCAAATGTTTTTATTCATTGTGAGGTATACGAAAACACTCAATGAACGTCAAATACACTTTCATTAGTGGTCATCGGCTTACAATGCCTTCAGTTTCTCGAGCCCTGGTAGACCGGGAGATGAAAGCCGGCGGAAAACTCCCAGCACTGTTATAATAATTCGACATAAATAAATTCATTGTACAGTATGCTTTTGGTCCGATAACGAACCCACATGATACACATGTTAGAAATAATATCGAAAGACGGAGCCCGAACTCTGTTTATTATGTAGTAATATTTTTTTTGTTAATTACTAGTATGTCAATACATACTAGTATTTTTTAAACCCTCCAGCTAAGCTTAAAGGCTTGTGTTAGGTGTAGGTTCACGTCAATAGTGCTATGGGTGAGTAGGTTTCGAACTCACGACCTCTCGATCGTAAGTCCGACGAACTACCCATTGGGCTTCAATTGATTGTATGTTCTTTCCACAGCGAGCGAGCTGGTGAACGTCTTCATCAATGTGCCCAAGAACGCCACGGTTCCGGTCGGCAGTTGCAACGGGACCAACGGCACGAGCCAATGGATCCAGCTGGGCTGGCCCAACAGCGAGAACACCCTGGCCGTCCACTTCCTCCTCAACGAGACGACCAAGATGTACGAGCTCAGCAGCTTCAATGTGTCGTTCAGCGTGGCTCAGTTCCCCAACTCTTGTGAGTTTGATTTTCAGCATCGACCAGTTTTAGTTTGTTGTTTTTTTTTTGATTTCGTGGCAGTAAATAGTAACGATCATGAACTCTACCAGGTGAGTGCTCACTGCCGTCCGTGAACAGCTATAATCGACCCGAGATAGAAACGAAGTTCTATCCTAAGTCGACTACAAATGTGTTGATGTAATGTGTGTTTTTGCCACTATCCTCCTATCCTATTTTAGCCGTATAAGAGCAGCTACGATTGTTGTGAGTTAAACTATTATTTATAGGAGATTAAAAACTTAATTCTTGTAATTTAATCAAGTTTTGTTACCACATGAAATTATAGACTAAAGCTTACACTCATTTGATATGTAGTCAATAAGGTTACAACATAATATGTTCATAATGGACATAGTAAATAGATGGATTGAATGAAAGAGAGATATAGTATGAGGAATGATAGTGCGAAAGGAAAACACACGAGAACTGATACGAAAGCGGAACAGAATAGCTTAGGCTCTAAGTCAGAAGATCTATTGAGAAAAAAACAATATATAAAAAGATGTATATTTTACAATCGTTACGTGGTCGTCTCCAGCGCTGACCGAGCCACTGGCGCTGTCTCACGGCTCGGCGCTGTCCACACCGCTGGCCACCTCCTACCGCTGCGGCTCCGCCATCCGCCTGCCCATGACCGAGAGCAGCCAGAACGACCCCAGCCTCACCGCGATGCTCACCCTCCCCCGCCTCCAGGTGGAAGCCTTCAGGACCACGGACACCACCGTGTTCAGCTCTGGTGAGTTTCGTTTGCGATTGTTTTGACGGTAAATTTACTGTGACATTGAGGTAACATATGCAGTAATTGGTGATGGTATGTGATGTGATGCGATGGCGCTTGATGGTAAGCGATTACTGCCGCCTACTGGTGCCTGTAATCAATCTTAGATGGGGATGATATCCTCTGAGTGTGTCCTATCTTTTGACTACATCATTGTTTCCCAACCTGTGGTCCGGTGGGTATATATTTGGGGGTCCGCGGCCACATACGCACCTGTATTAAGTAACAAGTAGCAAAAAAGCATCACCAACCTTCTCATTAATGTTTTTCTACGAAAAAGTTTGTCTTTTGTTTTTTAATGAATGTAATGATGGAATACTAAAATATAATATTGTCCGAAAATTGCACCTTTTTACACTAAGGGTCCTTGGCATTATGCTTGATTTAATTGGGGGTCCGCGGCTGAAAAAGGTC
>DWGW01001936.1:0-10447 GCA_018247775.1 Udranomia orcinus
CCTAATTTATAATATTCTAAGTTAGTAGGAGTTTTATGTCGCGAAATGTCGACATTCTTATAGAAAACACCATACAATTAAACTTTTACCTTATCTTCATAGAAAACATTACATACTTTTAATTATCCGGATATACATAAATAATTACCTATCTCCGTGTATGATAGTTAATCTTAAGGGTCCGAGGTCATTCTACGGCGTCTCTATTTCCTTGTTATTAAATCCGTGTTCACCTTTGTGAATCTTCTCAGAAATACAGGTGTTTGCCTTCACAGATATGCGATAAGAGGTGTCCGGTAACTGTAATTGAAGTTATTGATTGCATTACGAATGAGTATTTCCATTACTGTTATCAGTGCGCGCACATGTCGTGTCGTGGCCGTGGCTTATACAATGGTAAGATTAATAACACGGACGTATCGGTATTGGGACCGTTATGCGGGCGACACGAGTGATCTCGGAGCCTCGGACCAACAAGGGCGGAAGAGATGGACCGGATAATAAAGCATCAACTCGCTACGTCGTAACTCAATATCGGCGACGTTGAAATTGTTGCTTGCATCGCTGTGCTAAATCGCGCACAATGCCTCGCAGATGGTAATTGGCCGGCCGGTCTAATCGTCCCATTTAAATAATAACATACGTGCGGCTAGTTCGTCTATCGTTTTGAAACACGCTCCTCTTCACTTCTGTGAAATTGATTTTTTTTCCGTCCGCTAGGAAATTCTCCCCCGAATTGTTTCCTTTGACCTCTGTCTTTTTGTAGGAAGTTGTTTTTAAAATTTGCCTAACTTTTCTCAAAAGAATTTTAAACTCACTGGACGTTACGGAAACACTTCCATTTTCGCGAAGAAATTATTCAAAAGTTACCCTGGGGTTGTCTTAAAAGGGTATAAGATCCTCCCAAAGGAAAAATATGATCATGTCAGAGACTCTTCATTATTTAAGCTTTTGCAGTGTCTACACTAGCATGAAAGTTATTAGAGCTTTCTGAGATGCTCCTGCCAGATCTTCTTTTATGCACCTCGCTTAGCCTAAGAACTTCGGTATAACATAATATTGTTATCGAAAACGAAAATCCAACTCCGACAATTAGAAATAAGGTATGCCATGCATCTTAAGCCACTTTTGTTTACACATACACAGTAATATTTAGTATATTACAATAGCAATGTGCAACATCAAGTATTGTTTGCATTATATGAACCATCGTGACAATAGATTTATTGCGACGATGTTACCTGTGTTTACAACAAACCACGTGTTTCAAATTTTATTTGAACGGATTAAAAAGGGGGATTAAGGATTGTATGCGAAAGGGGACGGGGACGATGAAATGAATGAGGCGGTAAGATGTGCGCGGGGTCAGCTAGTCATTAATAAAACCAAATACATTCATTTAGTACATGCAAGGGACATACCCTTATATTAAAGTCCTATCACCAAATAAAACCACAAGGGAAATGCTTTCTTTTGACAATCAGTTTCACTATAATAGAACTCTTAAAAAGCGTGTTAAATGTCAATCTAGGAAGTTTGTTAATCTGAGAAATTGTTGCAACAGGAACAATACACCGGCAGCACCGTGATGTCAGATGATTTGAATTGCAACGCTCATGCAATAGTTTTCCAAAAATTACGAACAATGACAGTGTAATCTTGCGTATATTAGTATTATCCATACTAATATAAATGCGAATCTAAGTTTGTTTGTTATGCTTTCACGCGAAAACTACTGAAACGATCATCATGAAACATTGTTAAGTTGTAAGTATCCTTTGTTACTTCTTATACCTTTAAGAATATAAAAAAATAATTGATCGATCAGTTATTCCAGGCGTCTATTGGTATCACTATGGCGGGAACGGAAACGGAGAAATGATTAAGGCGTTACGAAGTGCGCCTGGTTAGATAGTAACTTATAAAGTATAATGTAAGATTTTTTATTTGTGAACCTCAAAAAGATAACTTGAAAATTTTGAGCCTCGCGGACGGAAATTAAACAATGTAAGCTAAAGTTCGCTGTACAAATCCTTTAAACGAGAACACAGCACGACGATACACCATAGTACATTATGCTTATGAAAAAGGAACCCTCTGTTGACCTAAATATTAATGTTGTAACCAGAAGCACAGTAAAAAGCTCCAAAGGGTATACCATGTACACCCCGCGATCATTGTAAACCTTTATAAAAGATGTTATTATGTTTTTTTACCTGACTTAATGCTACAATTGCTACAATAAATTAAGTTCACATTTTATTTTGTAAAAAATTTAAAAATGTACTCTTAGTAAAACAAGGTTAATGCCATACATATCGAAGAAAAACACCACAGTCCAGTCAGTCTATGCAGGGCTAGGTCAGATTTAATAAAATACGAGTGCCATTAATAACCGCCTTTATAGAATGTGTGCCACTTCGATACGATCGCATGTGAAAACATCACGACTTGTATTTATCGTTTGTTACTCGAACACTATTCAATACATTTCATGCCGCCGTTACAATTTCATGATACACCCACCGATATACAATCGTGAATTGAGGAGTATGTACGTATATAGTACTAGTACAACTTTTACGAGACGTCTGTTAGTAAGACAAAGTACTGGCTGTCGTGTAAATAAATAAATAAAAAATGTCGGTTTAGAACTTCACAAACGTGCAACAGTACAACAAAAGAAATGTATGATAGAAAAAGGAACAGTTGTAAATTCAAACTCGTACTTGTTCT
Source organism: Udranomia orcinus (assembly GCA_018247775.1). Classification (NCBI taxonomy): domain Eukaryota; kingdom Metazoa; phylum Arthropoda; class Insecta; order Lepidoptera; family Hesperiidae; genus Udranomia; species Udranomia orcinus. The sequence continues at coordinate 2,737 of DWGW01001936.1, forward strand.
ATTAATAATTTTATTTTATGATCTTCCTTAATAATAATTGAATTATTATCAAGATTAAAAAGTAAAAATTAACAAAAACAATAATTAACGGTTCAGGAAAATCCCCCGTCATAATATCTGCGTCATATTGATATTGGACGAAGAGCGCTAAACCACGCAAATCGGTAGTTTCAATGGAAGCGCTACGTGATAAAACTTCTAACGAGCTGTGAAATTGTGGTCTGGAATATGTGATGGACCCCACTTATTGACAGAAATATGCACACACACACTGAATACTTCAAAAACAAAATGAAAGGTAAATAATCTTGACACAATAAAACCAACTTACTCTTTTTATTGGTGCTCCCAAATCTGTCTTCATCGTGACCGTTGTAAGTCCGGTCCTCGTCATACTCGTAGACCTTGAAGCTCTCGAAGGAATACAGTTTGACGATTTATGAAAGCCGTCTATTCACAAAACTTTACCGATACGAACGGAGAGACACGAGTCAAACTTTTAGTACGCTTCGAACAAGATTTTTCGCAACGTCAGTGGGTAATGAGCACACAATCAAATTAAATTGTCACAACACACACGGCCCGAACAGGCAAGGTACGGCGGATTCGGAAACGCTTTGTCCTATTTTAAAATTATCCGTATTTTCGACAGCGCGCACTCGTCGTCCAGAAACAATCGTTTCAATAATCGAATACAGGAAGCGGGACTACACGCTACCACTCATTGTTCACTGGAACAATGGTCACGAGTCAGAACGGCATTATTTCCGAACGGTATCGAAGGGATTTGAAATTTAAATTTCTTTGGAAAAGTTCGCGATCGGAAAACACGGGAGCTCAGTAGGGCGGGAGCGTTCGTGAGGGTGACCGCGTGCCGTCTGGCCGGGTTGCAGTCTCCCGACCCGCCGCGCCGGCGCCCAGAATTGTGTCAGACGGTACCCGGAGAACCCCGGCCTTTCATGAATACACCTCTCTCTGCGCTTCGCGCTCGACGCATCAATACATTCGTTACCGTATGCATACCCGGCAATTTGTAATTGCCGCTCACAAGCTATTATCTCTGAAAGATTAATGCCACAGTTGACGGCGGCGGTTGAATTTATAATGAAGCTGTAAATAAGAAAGTTCATAAGAGTCACTTCTCAAGCGGAAAATTTGCTGCAAACAAAGTAATTAATTTTAATTCTTGCTCATTTTAAATGTTGCGTGTATCCTTATTGTAAACGTGTGTAAGTATTAAACAGGTAGGTGCTTGTTTATTATTAATTGTTCGTTGGAGAGTCGAAATCTAGATAGGAACGAACGAAACAATGGTAGGAATACTGGATCTAGTAACGTCAATAGCTATAATAATAACAATGACAATATCATTTTATTTAATGTGTACAAAAGACAAAGACATTAAGGTCAGGTGTGAAAGGTCAAAACGCCATAAACAATCTTCCACTATTATAAAAGTAATTTTATAGGTCACTATTTTGTTTTTATGATAAAACTATTGTCGGTTTATGTGTGTAGTTTCTGCGATCTACAAAACATATAGGTATACATGGTAATGTTAAATACGATTTCTTCTACTATAAATATTTTTTTACCAATCACACAAAATTGTGCGATTAATTGTTGCGATTAAATGTATGACAAGCTTTACATTATTTAGCATGTAATAAACGAAGATAGGAAAAAAGAAACGTATACGATCCAATTAAACACAGAAATAAGAATGTGGGTTAGTTAATGAATTTACTTTTTTTTAAATAACACGCACCAATTTTGAACCTTTATGCAACGTTCGTTAAATAAAAATTAACATTTCTGGTACAACAAAGTGTGATAAAATAAAACGTTAATGACGAAGTTCGTTTTGAATTTAGGCGAACTGCAAGATATTAATAAAAGACAATATTGCAGTGTAAATTAATAATTGGCAATATTACAGTGCACATGGATAATTGTTAACAAATTGGTCAGTATGTCATAGAAATACTTTATATATACTTTTCAGTTTCATATTGTAATGAACCTTACAATATCGGTGGCCAGAGCCTCCTTTTAAGCAAAATATGCCTGTGTTAGGATGCTCTGCTCTTCCGCAGTCATCATATTTAACAATTAGGCCTAATTCAAACGAGCCTCAAACAAACAAAAGCAAACCTCAAAGAACCACGAAACACGCCGCTCCGCGTCGCAACCACAAGCACTGAATCGGTAATTTATACAAATTGAATAGGTACTGTTGTCGTCAAAAGGAATTTATATCATGAACTAGCTATTGTCCCGCGGCTATGAGCGGCTATATTTTGAGTGATTTATCGAGTGAGAACAATGATAGGTATTTTTTGGAGTTTTTCCGACTTACTTGACACTTATCGTTATATTTCGGGCAATCTACACAGTATCTTTATAAATTATAGACTTAGTGTTATTCTGAAGCTCGAAAGTAATTTCATCTAGATCAGTTTAGTGATTTTTGTGTGAAAGAGTAAGAGACATTCTCAAAATTTCGTATTTATTAAGACATCCCGAAGATCGTCGAGATCATTTTTCTTAATTTTTAACGCGTATAACATTGATGTCGAGATTGTGAGAGAAAATACGTACTATCACGTGGGTATTTTTTGTACAGATTTCATTCTACTAAAGTTTATTTCTTCAATAATGTTTAATTAATATTTACCATGTTCTTTCTCACTTATAACCTATTTCAAATTTTATAATTCTGAAAATTTTCTGTTGTATGGATGGACGTTATGTGTGTGGGACGTAAAGTTGTGTGGTTATGGAACCTCGCTAGCAATATACGTCTAAGCTTTTAGCTTAGCACTGAAAAACATGGAAGTTTCTATCCAAACGAGTTAAGCAGAGATGATAACGAAAGTCGCGATCAATGAACGCCACCCACGCCACGCTGCTGAGCGATAAAACTGATCGCCATTCATATAGATATGTAGTACTCCAGCTATGTACATACGAATTTTTATGGAATTGAAATAAACATTGACCGTGTATTTTTCTTTGTGACAGTTTTTTGTAGCAGTAACTCTTCTTACCGTTTTCGCGCGCAGCATTTTTCTTCTTATCATTGCTACCATTTGTGGTCTAATCAGTGCATTCGATTTAATATTATTGGCAAATTGTTTAAGGCGTATAAATATATCCTTGAGTGAATTATCGTCATATTTATAACGAAAACGTATCTACACTAGCTCGATTCATCGTTTTGTCGAAAAATAAGCTATTTATGAAACACGTGACATATACCATATACTTTTTTACCAGGTTCAGATAGCAAATGAGCATAGGTAATGAGTAGTGGTACCTGATGGTAATCACTGACGCCAATGGAGACCTGTAATCAACCTTAGATTGACAACAAGACTTTTAGATTGTTGTGTATTTTATTACACTTCCTTTCGGTTCCGTCTACTTCGGAAGTGATTGAAAATTGGATAACAAATCTGGCAATGGGATAGTAATAACTATACTCGTAAGCCTAGCCTAAAGCTAGCACTTTACAAAAGTAGTATATTTTAGCTATTAGATAAGATTCTCTACCTATCTATATAGCCGTCAAAATACACGAAATATAGTCTTTCGAAAGTAATGTTTCCTCAATTGCCATCAAAGTTATAAAATCTCTTAAGCTTAGTTTTGAAAAAAATAATGGATTAGTGTATTCATGACCTCATTCAATTCGCGGAAGTATATCGCAAGCTTATAGGTAACATTACATGCAATGACTAAGTAATTGACTCACTTCCGATGGCTAATAAATTGCAGAAATGTTTTACAATTAATGACGATAAGATTTATTGCTCAATATACATAATCTACGCGACTAATAGTTCCTACCTGTTAATGTATACGGGTATCTAATCACATAAACACAAGGTATGTTAGTTCATAATTTTTATTGCAGGTGTAAGTTTGTGGCAGATTTGGTTTACTATTGGGAGAAAATGGTAGACTAAAACTCGTTGTATATTTGTGTCCTTTCGTATCTTTTTTATTGTTTTATTTTTCTACGCTACATACAACTTAAATTCGTAGTTTTTTATAACATAGAGATAGAAAACGAGTATGCAGTCCACCTCGGAGGAAATCTGTGATCAACCAAAGCCAGGATTCCAGTTCTTACACAGGTCGGCTACAAATGTTTTGTAAGTTGCAGCGCCTTGATTAAGTATGTGACATACTCGTATACATACTTTTCCACATCTCTCCTTTACTTTCAAAGCAAAATAACAAACAAATTAAACAACATCAAAACCCAATCTGATACAAAATAAGTACACGAAGCCACGATTAAGCATCGGAGCCGAACACAGCCGTTAAATTCACATTATATTGTGAAATTATACAGGTTAGTACTAAATCGTGCAAAGTTTCGAAGTAAACTCGATAAGCAGAAGCGGGTCGAGTTGGTTTGCTAAATATACGTTATACAGGAGCCTATGAAAGGCTTCAATAAACATTAAAAATCATAAGTTGATCCGGATGAGAGTGAACTGGGAGAAACAATTGGCAATTAAATCGCAAAGAGGGCTTAAAGTTGGTATATGTGACGACAAAGTTTTATGATTTAAAATGGCATTCTTGTAACAGATTCAATAAAAAATATGCATTTTTCCTGGAACAAGTCGGTTCCCAAATGGACAACTAATTATATTAGCAATTATTTATATATTTAGCGCACAAATTGGTTCCGGTGAATCAACAAAGAGAATATCCTTCTAATAATAATCCTTCATTGCATACTTTTTGTTACTATACGGCGGCTACGCCATATGAAAGACGCCTTTTAAATACCACGCGACTGAATAGAATCTTTTCACTAGAAAATCAAATGAAAAGTACCTACAATTCGACTTTGCCCTTTCAGAAATGTCTCGACCGATACAGAAATTGCCGGCTCGAGCGACTACTACGCGGCAGCGAAATAAATTTATCGCAGCAACGAATTCAATTTCCAGTAATGAGGTATCCACCAATCTTACATCTTATCGCCTCTCAGATCGACCTGTGACATTTAGAAAGCGAACATTACTGGCCAATAACCCGGGGCTTAGGTCTTCTCACGTGCTAAATGCAAGTATTCCAAGCAACATTACTATTAGAAATGCGAGTTAAGAATAAAGAGTGTTGGGAACATTGGTATTTTTAGATTTGTAACGATTTAATAGTAATTAAATGTATAACAAGGAAATAGAATCCGTCGTCAACACAAACTCATAATTCTTTATTATTAATTGTTAAGTATGCATTAGTGTTGAACTTGCGTAATAAAATTTACCTTGAATTGAATTGACTTCCGCGGTATTCTATCTTGAAGTAGATATAAAACTTTGTGCATTCTACAAAAGTATACATTAATGGTATGGCTATACATATGTATAAAATAAATATTGTATTTGAATTTTATTATCCTCACTGAAAGCTTAAATTTTCTTTGAAATGGAAGCAAAGTTTGAGTTTACATTAGCGCCCGAAATGTGTGTACATTCCTACCCTTATTACCAAAACTTTATGCTGCTTTCAAAAGTTAATAAGCTATATAGGTTTAAGTAGGTCGTGTGATAATTTTAAAAATGTACGTTAGATAGTCACACGAAAATATGTCGGAATATCAGGACGTGACAATCTTTGACTGAGGAGCAGAAACAAGTTGACAGTCAGCGAAAGCACTGCTCCGGAATCAAGGAATAACTCTGTGGAATCTCTAATGGATTGTTGGATTTACTAGTGGAAAACGTTGGTCCCGAGTGTTATTTCTTTACGCGGCATCTCTACCGTGAACGGGTGAGGCACGGTGTGCCTCAAGGGAGGCTGGAAGCCACTAGGGGCAGTGGCCCCAATCTTATTAATCAGTCAGTGTATTATTTTAATGACTATCCCGTTACTAACGATTATGATAGCGTACATTGTAATAAATTATCGTTTTAAACAATAATACTGTGATCTCGTTTCTGATTTCCGACATAAGTTAGTTATAAGACATAACTCATAATATTCACTTAAATTACTGATACTCGTCAACTTATAAATGCAATGTCGTCATAGAGCTTTGAAGCCCCGGTAATACCTGTTACCAGGCGAGAATAATTCAAAGGAAGTACATACTATAGTACAATAATAGTAATAGGATCTTTAAAATGGATCATTAACTATTTCAATTGTGTGCTTGGATAGAACGCGTCGAAATTGAACGAACAATGCACCCGTTGTGCGAACAATATCTAATGCGGCAAGTTGAATTCTGTCACTAATTGCATTCTGTTGCTAAAACATGAATGCTTAATACATAGCTTCCTGTGAAAAGAACTCATTACAAATTGAAAGACTAATATTTCGTATTTTAATACCGACTAGAATCTTACGAGACGAAATTTACGCACAGATAACATGTAGATATATGTTATAACGTTCCTAAACGTTGCTAAAGTCTATTACTTGGATATTTTCACGTAATCTCACAATAGAATATACTAATAATAATAGAGCACGAAATACACGAACACGTTGACAAGAAAGACATGATGCAATCAAGCAGTACGGCTATAGCAGATTCAAGAGCGAGCAAATTATAAATATGTACCTACTACAATCGTATTACGACGACAAATCTAGAGAGATCCCTACAAGCATACTTCTCTATGATCTGATGCAGCGATCAAATTTATACGTAAGTGAAGACCGTGCAGACAAACCGAAAAGTCGGGCGACTGCGAGTTGCGGCATCGGGCTTTGCCCTTGACCCGCCACCCTCTTCCAATGTTATGGAATCATGCCATAAGAACGATTCACAAACTTAGCTTCCAAAGATACACGTAACGTTCACGAATTGAATGGAGAACGTGTTCAAATCTCAAGGCTCGAAGTACAGAAGCCTATATTGTCATATTGGCCCGTGGTATACGCGGAATTGTCAACATATCGAGCAATTCATACACCGGAACAACATGTCGTTATATAGCTACATGATTTTTCATTGCCATTTCTTTACAACTTATCGTATTTCGGCTTGCGGCCGTGATATCCTCTCATCTGATAAATGCTGTCGATGTAGCACGCTTACCGATAAGTTTATTTAAAGATTAATCATCACATCTGATCATGTGTAATATTTTATAACTTCCAAACTAGTTTCGAACGTATTCGACGCCTCTCATCATGAACTGCCACTGTCTCTACGAGATCGCGACGGATACCCTCAGCTCGCAGCTCTTAGTCTATAAATATTTACGAGTATACTCATGAACGTTTGTGTGATAAAATAGATGTCCATTCACAGCAAGATGCGGTCTCCATCTCCATTTAAGGCATATCTATGTCTACAAAACGGAGCACAAAATTAAGTAGATTAATACTTCAAAAAAACTTTCAGAGCACTTATCAAACCTTAATATAGACAAATCGATGGAAACACGTCAAAAAGACGAGGGACTTTAGGAATTGCGGCGCCGACTTCGTCCTTGACCCGCCACCTTTCTTATGTTATAGAACCGTGACATAATACTGAAATAGCATGGATTGGTGTTCTCCAATTTACTTAAGCCCGAATTTTGTGCATTCTTCTGATATACTTTATTAAATCACCAACATCAGACTGATTAAATTGTTTATAAGATAAGGAGATAATATATCTTACAATATTATTGATACAAAATCTGACTTTTTGAATGTAGATAGCTCTATGGCATGTGTAGATAAA